>JAYKKT010000077.1:5425000-5427500 GCA_036023115.1 Brasenia schreberi
GTCGTCTGCTTCCACCGCTTGCAATGGAGCCGTCTACATAGCAACCAACGATTCCGTGTAAGCCAAATACAGAACTTGCGGGGTGAAGTTTATTGCAGGAGCCTGCCCTAGCTACCCACCCTACAGGCAAGTAATGTTTTCAATTTTTTATTTTGCCCTCATGTATATATATATATATATATATATAAAGAGAGAGAGTCCTAAATGCATAATGCCTTTGATGCGCTAACATTCCATCTTTGAGTTAATGACAAAGATTTGAATTATTTTTTATGATGTGCTAAATATAAAGTACAAAAGTACAACAATATTGATTCAAATCTCTACTATTATTATGTGTCAAAAGAAATTATGCATTTAAGATGCTCTCATATATGGGGTTTCTTAGGCCAACCCTAACCTAACCGGTTTGTGTTTATGGACCCGAATAAAAAGCTGGTAGGCTCTGGGTCAACCTAGACTTTATCCTGAACCTATAGTGACTAGGCTTGGACCTGACCTGTTGACCCGGTTTGTCACCATTGATTTCGTCTGTCCACAAAATAGATGTTAGAATCCAGACCACAAATTTCCTTGGTGAATCAAACAACCAATCCTAAGTTCCTCACTACGATGCTTTCAATTCAGTACTCTAAGGAGGTGTTTGATTATGAGGCTTGACCTATATTACTGAAACTATAGACTCAATCGCTTCTCAATCAAATTTAAGTCTGTGAAGTAAAAAGCATATCGCACTCCTTTGCCTTGTGAGGTGATCCCTTGATCGTCAAAGACCTTCATTATAATAAGAAGATAAGAGATAAGAAGATGAAGACACGATGTTTACTATCACAGTAGTGGGTGCAGCAATCCTAAAGATGTTCTCGACGATGGCCAGAATGGGCTTGACGTCGAAGAGCAGCAGGGCGTCCGGTTTGTGGGTCTCCTCGATGTTCCTCATGACTGTAGCATCATCAGATGAAGCAAATATACTATGAGCTGATGTCTTAGCTTGCTGCATCTTTAATGGCACCATTCTCTCTGTCTCTCTCTCTCTATCTCTGAGATGTGTGATGGGGTGGAATGCAAGTGGGCAAAGAGAAGCTTATATGGAGTGAGTAAAGCCGGGTGAATCAACTTCTTTGCTTCTTACTGCAGCTATTTCGCTTTTGAAGGGGCCACTATTGATGCTTTAATGGGATTTAGAATCCATAAATTCTGATTTAAATGTTTCATTTCCATCCGTTTTCCTTTATCTTTTTATCTCGAGAAGATTTCTTGTCAAACAAGCATTGTGAAATTCATCTCTTTCTAAGATTAGTCATTTTCATATTGCTTGACATGATCGGCTGGAATTTTACGACATTCAATCTTGTTTTATACGAAACGGGAAGACAAGATGGGTAAGTGCTGCATCTTGTAAATCAAGTTCAAGAGTATAAATCCAAACAAATCTCAACTATTTATCTTTGATTATGTTTGGAAGTGCATTTTATTACATTATGTATTTTTGCTTTTTGAATTTAAAATCTCAATCATCTATCACCTCTCTCTATGAGATGTGTGATGGGGTGGAATGCAAGTGGGCAAAGAGAAGCTTATATGAAGTGAACAAAAGTAAGTAAAGCCGGGATAATCAACTTCTTTGCTTCTTACTGCAAGGGGCCACGATTGATGCTTTAATGGGAACATAAATTCTGATTTATCGGTTTCATTTCCATCCGTTTTCCTTTATCCTTTTATCTCGAGAAGATTTCTTGTGAAACAAGTATGTGAAATTCATCTCTTTCTCAGATTAGTCATTTTCATATTGCTTGACATGATCGGCAGGAATTTTACAACCTTCGATCTTGTTTTATACGAAATGGGAAGACAGATTGGTAAGTGGTGTATCTTGCAAATCAAGTTGAAGTGGATAAATCCAAACAAATCTCAACTATTTATCTTTGATGATGTTTGCAAGTACATTTTATTCACAGTACATTTTATTGACGTGGGTACTCTTGTTTTTTGAATTTCAAATCTCAATCATCTATTATCAAAAATCAATGATTGAGATTTATTTAGATTACCTAACATCTCTCTCTTTATATATATAAATATAAGTAATTGCTAGAACATTGTCATGAACCATTGAAACAGTTGTTAAGGTTTGGTGGGTCTGGGCTAACAGAGGCTTTAAGCTCAAGCTTCCTTATGGGCCCGGTCTACTGCCATATAGCTGTTTGCATAAAAGGTGTAGCCACAAAAAGGATTGGGAACCCAAGGTAAAGTTTAAGAAAAGAAAAAGAAAGAGAGAAGGAATAAGGCTGATTTTCAGTGGAATCTCTTTCCAAGCCATGGAAAGTGGATTTGATGCAAAAAGATCGGGTGACACGTCAATCACTGTGATAGAAGTTTTAAATAGCATGCAAAATCTCGCGAGAAATTCAAATTTCTTGAATTCTAGTGGTTGGATGGCCAGAAAGGTTGGTGTTCATCTGAATCAAGTGTGATTGTACAAGCCAAGCCAAGCCAAACT
>JAYKKT010000077.1:5432500-5680000 GCA_036023115.1 Brasenia schreberi
AGCCATTCCACTAGATAGAGGTTGTATAAAGCTGAATACAGATGGATGGTCCAAGGTAAGCAGGTTTTAGAGGTTTAATACGAAATGATTTAGGTAAATGACTCGATGACTTTGTAAATTTTTTGAGAAATTGTTCGGCTTTAGATGGTGAACTATGGAGTATTTTGCTCGAATTAAAATTGGTGTAGAATTCATAGCACAAAATAGTTGTCGGAGAGACTGATTCACTTCAGGCGGCGGTGGGGAGTGCCTCACGGTTGACCTAACCATGTATTTTGTGTTAAAGAGTTTTTAAAAAGTATATATAAAGTTACACGGTTTGAAACTGTTGGTTTTCGAAAACTCTCAACTTTAGCCAAATCAAGGGGTCTACGGTTCCGAGTCGATTAAGCCAGTTCCGGTTATTGCCAGTTCCAGTTCAATGGATGGTTCAGTTTTGGTTCGAAAAGGTCATGTCTAATCATACCTCCTACTTGAGCCAGACCTAACCAGTCCAATCGAATAAGGCGAATGGAATGAACTTGTTCGGATTTGATATGCAGTTGCCTTATATATTTATTAGCTAATTACTTTACAAGTTGGTTTCATACATCTCTTTTTCCTGAAAATCAACAAACAGGATGTCTTATATTTCTGAATCCGATTATTTTTCACTATGTTATATCCAATTACGTTAGATTCCATACAATCTGGACTTGGAACTACAACCGACCCACCCGTTTGGTCTGCGGGCGCGCGCGCCCACACATGGACACACACACACACACACGGGTTTAAGGCCGATAGTTGTGGAGAGTTCAAATCGTCTCTCTCCCATGTACAACAAGACTCCCATCCTGTAGCTCATCCGATTCTCTGGCAAGAAATCTTTTCCTTCCTTTTCTAAGTCGGCCTTGTTTTTGGCTTCATGATGGATTAATGCTTGGCATTACAGTTACTTTGAATCACTCACATCGATTCTATATGGAAAATCTTCAAATGGATGGTATCTTCAAGTTTTAAACTGAAGTATAGACTTAGTCTCTGTTTGAGAGAACGGGCATTTCGTGGTCGCGTAGTCAGGTTTCTACTAGCATGGTGAATCATATGTAAGTTATCAGTAGTACCGAATGGCTACTTGAGTCATTCGTTATTGTGAAATTTGGAAGGAGTGTCTCTTTTCAAATTAAACGAGATTTGTATTTATGAGAAAAATAATTTGGAAATTACCGCATTTTGAATGCATAGTTGATGAAATAATCTGGCCGTTCTAATAATAGGAGATGCATATATTTCAAGTTTTGGTACATCCTCTGCCATAGATGTCTCTCCAATTCTAGATTGCCGATGGACACTATTACTTGGGAAAGTGAGACAGAAATCTGTATGTGAAAAACAACTGGAATATGTTTGCACGCCAATATCATGCTCTCCATGAATATCAAACATGGGGAAGCTTCCCAAAATTAGGAGGCAATTATCTGTTTCTAGCAGAGCAATTTTTCCCTGTTAGCCATAAACTTCTACCATACATTATCTAAAACTGTTGTATGGGACTACAGTTTCTGCTATATGCCAGATCATGGTGCTCCTCATGCAATAGATTTAACAATTGCTTTATTGATGTATCACAGTTTGCCTGTCTTTCTTCCCCTAACTGAATAATCAGCAATAACTTCGGATGCAACTGAAAAATGCTATCAGTTCTGGAGTTTTTTAGGCTGATTTCATATTTGATGTTTTTTCTGGACATTTTCGTCTTTCTTATTGTGTATATAATCAATTTGTTCATGTTTCCACCCCATTTTCCATCATTTGAAGTAGGCTGTTCTCTTTTATATCATGGCTCTGTTACAAATCCTCTCTGCTTGGTACCATGCTTGTCACCATGTCTTGTTTTAATCGGATCCTTCCAAACCTGTTTTGAACTTCAATATTTTTCATCTTTCCTTTTCGCATTCTTTTCTATTCCAAACCTTTTTGGTTGATGAATGGATCTTTTCCCATTGATGCACTTAGGTTGACATTTGGATTGGTTTCAGTCTCTGTTAGAAGGAGCAATGGTCAGATATACACCTCGAGGAATGGAAATAGCTAAAGAGACTTAATGGTAGAGAAACTCAAGTTGAGGCCCTGGCAGGCAACTTATAAGTACTTGATTGAGAGTTTGCTTAAGAAAGGCAAGCTCGAGGAAGGTCTTGAACTTTTAAATTTAATGAAAGCCCAAAATTTTCCGCCGTTTCCCGAGCCTTTTGTGGATTACATTTCCAAGCATTACTTAGCTTTATGGGTTTCATGAGGTTTTCTCTTTTATTGAGATCAAATCTGAAGTTACTAGATGGATTTTCTGTTCCTCAGGTGAAGATGAATGCTAGAACTTCTTTTGAACGCAAAGATGGGGAATGATCTGCATCAGGAGAAAAGGTGTCTGCTTTTATTATGTGGTATCTTGTTTTGGTTCTTGTCTTCTACCAAATAATCCAGAAAATTTTAGTAGCTGCTTGCAGACGGGAGGATACACCACAGTCAACTATGTGTAGGATTTAATGCTGATACGAAAGGTCAATTTTTCTCATCCTGCTATGGAAGCTTACTATAAAAATCTCAAGGTACGATTCTTTTAGAACAGCATGAAGACATGCACGGCCTAGTTTTGCATCCTTTCAACTACTAAGCTTGCTGCTCTATGCTGATTCTTTGTTGAATCGACATCTCACCTTCATAAGGAAAGGAAGATATCTGCAGATGATCCTCAGCCATTTCTGGTTGTTCAACCTTTGTCTTCGAACAATTTCTGCATCTTTTTGCATCTCTATCTGTTCGTTTTTGTTTCTGTGCAACCTGCACTCCCAGCATTATTGAACTCCAGCAACTTTTTGTTTCTTTAACGTTACTTGAGTAGACAGACACAAGCAGATTTTCTGGTAATTTTCTGTCGTGTCTGAAATTACAGAAATTTTGTGTTTTATGTCAGAAGTGCTGCACTTGTAATTGCAAGCGAAAAGGTTTGGAAGATGTAGTTTGTCGGGGTGGCGATTTTGTGTTTTCAGTCGTATCACATCAAGTCATTCGTGTTCATATACAAAAACAGGTCAAATGAAGCATGACTTTTTTCCTCACTTAGGATGGACATAGACACTTTCGTGTTGTGTCTAACATTGCAAACAAGTTCGTATTTGTTTCATGCTTGTGTCATGTCATTAAGCGTGTCAAGCAACAGATAATCAGAATACACCTATTCTTTTTTATGCCAATTTGACTGGACATGCACTAGGAGTTTTTGGGTTATCCTCGTGTTGGGTCGAGATTTGGGATTGTCCTCGTGTTTGATCTTCGTGTCAGGTGTTCACTTGCCACCTTGTATTATTATTGTGATGATGATAACACCTCATGTCATTTGTGCATAACATTGTTTTCTCATGATAACGGTAATGATGGAAAGTAAGATCAACACTGCTGCTGCTGCTGATTTTACTTAATCCAGGCACTGGGTCGCAATATTAGTCCAACACTATGGGGACCCGACCCAACTGGACCCGTATGGGGTAGGGATTACCCGGTTTGATTGGGTTCAGGTTCAAGGTGGGGAAAACCTGAATATCTTTGATCGGGTTGGATCAGGTTTGTAAGGAAGTACCCAACTCATACCCAATCTGAACTATACGTATATTATGGAATTGAATTTTCAAAATTTCAAGTACATAATATTAAATATTTTCAATTATTGGGCAGCAAAAAGGGTGTTTGATTCACGGTGCCATGTAGGTCCGATCTTCAATTTTAGGTATTATGGTACTGAGTTCATGTCGCAAATCAAACGAGGAACACTTGAGGGTCATGAATGGGCTTGTTTCAATGTAATTTCAATGTAAATATCAACCCAAGTCAAGAAGTGGGCTACAAACTTAAGGTGGTTCGAGGCCAGGTACAGGTATACCCATCCCTGACTCGACCTGACGCATTGCCATTCCCTCCCTAGCAGTAGGAGAAGACGATCTGCATTAAAACATTAGTGTCCACACGAGATCTTCCTGATCTGGTCGGGCTAAAATCCATTTTAGGTTTGGGTACATCATCGTTAATGGATATGGATCCACACAAACGGATGGCGATGGTGGTCCAGCATCATCACATGGGCACTTATTGGGAAGGAAACATAAAAACAAGACGAGGATGACGGCATCACACGTGGGGATGCTAAGCTTTTATTGACATTCGACATACATGATCATGATGGCATCACATGTCCATGTGGGGATGCAAACACCTTTTCACATCAATGTATGATGCAAACTAAAACAAGTAAAAACTAAATGATCCCTCCCGACACACACACACACACATTTATGGACTTGTTTCAATGTAATTTGAGTTGTTATGTCGGATTAGTCGATTAAGATCTTTGGTCTCCATTTGGGCTCGATGGAAAAAATTGGATGGTTTTCGTGCTTAGAAAGGTCTAGTTAGAATGTTTTCCGTGAAAAGTCGGACTTTTAAGGATCTAAAGTAAAATATTTTTAGTTATATTACCATATAAAATTTTGTGTGTACGTCTGGAAAGAAACAAGTAAAAACTGAATCATCCTCCCCACAACACACGCACGCACACACACACACACGCATATATATATATATATATATATATTGTATTACACACACATTAATGAACTTGTTTCAATGTTGCAATTCGAGTTGTTCTGTCGGATTAATTGCTAGGATCTTTGGTCTTCGTTTGGGCTCAACCTAACAAATTGGATGGTTTTCTTTCTTAGAAAGGTCCAGTTCGATTTTTGATGAAAAAATCAGACTTTAAGGATTGAAAAATAAAATAATTTTAGCTATAGTAGCATATAAATTTTTTGTGTATGTTTAATTAGAAAAAATAAAGAATGATTTAGCTTTTGATGAGTTAACTACTTACATTGCATATGATTGAATTCGATGAAAACAAAAAATTCATGTAATTGGCTCTATCTAGTATGTTAAACAGTTGCCAATTTCTTTTTTTTCCCATTCTTTTGTTGCATAAAGAAGAGAAATAACCAGGAAGTACAAAAACTGCTATACAATCACTGGATTTCAATAATTACATGCTTATAAGTACCCCAAAGAAAAAGGATGCTTTAACATGGCATCTCACATCTTCTCTAAATAATTTTAAAAGCTTAGAATTTAAGATGCCCTAATCAATCATCATGAGCATCAAACAGGTTGAAGCTTTAGAGGAAGACCCCTTTGAAATTCCACATAGGGGTAAGCAATTGGATAGTCTGTTTCCTGAGTTCTCCACCTGTCAAAGAGATTACAACCCATTGACACACTCTAAATGGTGACAGAAAGCAGCTAAATCCAAATGCTATGTTACATTGTGAACTCTAAAGAAGCTAGAAGATATATATATAATCGGAAAACTGGATCCTGCGCAACCCTGAGGTGTCCACTAAAGTCCACTCATTATTTTTCAAGAGTAAGAATCTAATTTAAAAAGCATTTAAAAGTATTTTTAAAATATGAAGAACAATGTTATTAATAATGGGTGGACATCAATGGTTAGTACCAATGGTGGGTAGAATCCAATCTCTCTCTCTCTCTCTCTCTCTATCTATATATATATATATATATTAAGCAACAAAATTTTACTTGAATCTGAGAACTAGGTGATGAAGGAAAAATGCAGTTTCTACTCTAGCTAATTCTGCTCCGGGGCATAGCCTTGGTCCTCCACCAAAAGGAGCAAATTTCTTACATCCTGTTGATCCCTGCACAAGATGAACTATTATATGAAAAAGCCACTATGTGCGTGTGTGTGCATGCTTGCATGCACGCATGCCCATTGTGCACAGGAGACTTGGTAGTGGAGAACAGAGACAACGGCCATTTCCCTAAATAAAAATACCCATAACTTCATTTAATTGTTGCATTACAGTAAATAAATCCATCATTGGGTACCTAGCTTACCATAACATGTATTTTTGTGAAGCCACAATACCTAGAACCGATAAGAAATGCAAATAAATCCATTCATCATACATAAAGTTCATGAGATCATCTATACTTTTGCAAGGGCACCATATCTAACCTTTACAGATGAAGCAAGTTACACGCATGCGCCTTCTTTCAGGACCATAAAACAACGAAAGGGAAGTGTACAACTATGTCACATGGGTCTGGGTCCGGGTTGGAATATATATGTGTGTGTGTGGAGATACAAAAACACACATCCAGTAGTATATTCAAGCTCACACCCGCACCCATATCCATAAGATACCTTAGAAGATATTCATGCATGCATCAACTAAAAGTATATGTATATATACCTCCCATCTCCAAGGGGAAAATTGATGTGGGTTGTCATGGAGGGAAGAGTCTAGGTGTACAGCACTGAAAACAGGTAGTACTTTCCACCCAGAAGGAATTAAGTACCCTGAACATGAAGGCACATAGATAAGATGAAGAGAGAATTCAATGCAAGTATGTCTTCTACCTTTTGATATATAAAAGAATACCTTTGAAAGTGACATCTTTCAGAGCCTTCCTGTGTACAAACTTCACTATATTCCCACATCTTAAGGATTCACTAATTACCTGCACAGTTACACAGAAATAAAACTTTATATATATATATATATGTGTGTGTGTGTGTGTGTGTGTGTCTTATTTACAGCCCAAAATGAAGGAAGAATCAATATCAAGAGAAATGATAAAAAAAACATTTTACGTATCAATGCCAGCAACAACACAACGTGTTTGTTACAGAGGGAAAATTCATGAAATTTAGACTGTAAGGGCTCAAGTTTCATGCGCGCATGCTGTGCACTGAAACCTTTTGCCATCTCCCGCGGCTTGAGTGACCTCTTGCCGCCCTCAACTGCCTTCTTGTACTGCTTTTCGACAGATGTATGTGGTGAGAGAGAGGGAGTAGGAAGAGCGCGTTCGTTATCACAAAAGTGGTGGAGGACGGAGGAAGGTGGCTGAGGGCAGGGAGGGCGACTTGAGTGGTGGAAGGTGGTGACACAGACGAGTGCACATGAAATTCAGCATACACACACACACACACACACATATATATATATATATGTACGTACGTATGTATATATAGACATACACGCACACACAAACGCGTGCTTGTGTGCACTGTGGAATAGCAAAAGCATGAGCAGAAGATGCCAGGCATTATTGATTTACATTTTGGGTGAATTCCATCTGCCTGTAGTCTTCTCAGTATACAGATATATACACACACACGTGCATGTGTGCACTGTGGAAAAGCAAAAGTATGAGCAGAAGATGGCAGGCTTTATTGATTTACATTTTGGGTGAATTCCATCTGCTTGTAGTCTTCCCAATTTAGGTGCTCCCCTTGTTGCTTTCTGCTTCTTATGTCTTGATGCTCTGCCTGGAAATATATTGGGAGTTTTATTGACTAAAACTAGTGAGAAACTAGCTCTATAAAGGTTAATTGTTCTCCATGTCCTTAATTCAAAAAAAGGAGGTTGATTTGCTTACCTCCAACTGCTCAAGAGCAGAAGGCGAGTGTCCAAGGAAATAAACAGCCATAGCCATCAAGAGAGAGGTCGTTTCGTAGCCACCAAGGAGGAGATCAAGAACAAGGCTCACTCTCTCTTCATCACAGAGATTGCTGTTTGAGAGAAGTATGTCTAGGAAGTCCCCCTTGTCATGCATAAGCCTCTCTGTTCTCTCTTGTACAATTGATTCCACTGTAGAAGAAATCCTTGCTCTAGCCTACAAGGCAGAAAATGAAAAAGGCAGAGCTCCATTATGAAATTTGGCAAAGTGCTCCTACGAAAAGTAAGAGAGAATCATTATTAAGTTTTTGAATGATGATTTCTTTTAACCCTGTTTGCTACTGTTAGTAGGATTTCATCTTTGGCAGTGGAAAGAAATGAGAGAACTGAAGGAGAGGAAAGGAAAACCGACTATTATGTACCTTTACAGCCTTGGCGTATGGTGTTCCTGGGATGTAAAGAGGGAAGGACACAAACCCTCTCATGAAGGTTAGGAAGTCTTCCAATATCATTGCAGTTTGTGGCTCATCTGGTTTCAAACTAAGAGTTTGCTTCACTATAACATTGAAGGTAAACTGAATGACATTCCCAAGAAACATAACAGACAATTTTAGCAAGCAGCATAAGATTCAAAAGAAAACGAAACAGAAAAAGAGGACATGCAATATATATAGATAGATAGATAGATAGATAGAGAGAGAGAGAGAGACCGGGGGGGGGGGGGGGGGGGGGGGGGCGCAGAGGCTTACCTTTCTGGCTTCATCACAGAAAACGATCTCCTCCGTTTTCCACGACTCAATGAGAGAAATCGCATTCTTCTCAATGTCATGCAAATAGTCTATCTTTGACTTGGAAGTATTCACTAAATGGAGAGCCAAGCTTCTCAATCTCCTGTGTGTATCACCAACAACCACAAGCATAGACAATTTCCCTAGGATACCATGGATCGGTTTGGGATAGCTGCACTCAAACAGCCTTTCCTCATTTTGTAATATGAAGGAATTCAGGTCTTGGTCACAGGAAACGATGGTGGGAGAGCCAAACAGATGTGATTTGAAGATGTTCCCGTACCTGCAGCCAAATCAAAAAAACAAAGGTAGCAAAGCAAAAACTACATAAGATTGAATTACCAACAAGTTTTTTTTTGAAAATTAAAGACAATTCTCCACAAAGTTGAATTTGGACAAGTTGTGAAGTGATAAACCATGTGATTCGCTAAAAACTGAACAAGTTGATTGAATTTGAGGAAAATGCATGCTCTTTACCTAATGCAGTGATCTTCAAGGAAGTTCCCAATGGTACTGGACTTGTGGGGCCTCAAAAAGCTGAGAGTTTCACCAAGAAAAGGCAAACCCATGCTTCCATAAGGAGTGCCTCTCGGCTTTTGAGTGAACAGGAATCCTTTACTGAAGATCAGAGTGCAAATCAGTACCAAAAAGAGAGCAAAGAGTACTAAGGAGACCCCTCCAACCATTTCTTCACGATACCCCAGCAACTTTTAAACAATGCTTTGAGCCTCTGCAGTTTTCTTGGTAAAGCCCAGGCGTCCACTTTATAACAATGGGACTCGCTCTGTGTTGGCAACAGGCCCCCACTTTGTTTAATTTATTTTTAGAACGAAAGAAGCACTACGGAAACCACAAGTAGGATGTGGGGACAGAGGTAATAGAGAATCCTTGTATCCCTCTCCTTGGGCTGTTTGCATGCCTCTGAAATCCTTTTATCTGTCGTATCTCCATCTTTGCTTTGCCTATCGCAAGTTCCACTGGACCCCACCTTGCTATCCGCTCTGCTCTTTTTCTTCTTGATGGCTGACGCTGTCTCCAATCTCTCAAATTTTGATTCTCTCTCTCTCTCTCTCTCTCTCTCTCTCTCTCTCTCTCTCTCTCCAATTAATGCATTCTGTAATACGATACATTTGAATTTCGCAGTAAAATTACTTTTGACTGAAAATTTAGTATTCTCGTCTCCTGATAGTAATAAACTCGCGTGCCATATCTTTTTTTCCTCACATAACAGAAAATGTCGTTTAGATTTGCAGCTGTGGCAACAAATAGTGGTTAATCAGAGTACTTGTTTCATCAACCTAAAGATGACCTATCACATCGCTAACAATTTAACAATAAGAGAAATATTTACAGTGCGAGCAATATGGCTGAGTTATGTGGTATAGACACACACAGAGAAAGAGAGTACGGCAGATTCATGACAACACGATTTTGTTTTGTTTTACAAAGAGGGAAGAGGACATTATATATTTGTGACTCAGAAGAGTTTCTCCAATATACATAAAAGAAGAATACGAAGAAGCTGATAGGAGTTTATTACGTATCGAGTTACAGATTTTGTCTATTAGCTAGATATGTCCTAGTATGAATGAGATGTATATGGGGATGGATCATACAGAAGGAAATGAGCTTGACATGGAGCTACTATTGATGTTGAATGTGCTACATGAGGTCAAGAAACAGTCATTTTAGATCACCTTCCATGACATCCTTTCTAGGGTAAACAACTCAACTCGTAGGACATTTCCTGGTAATGAATCATCTAGAGTCTGCTTTTAAGGTGGATTGAGAAGCAGAAGCTTGCTGCTTGATTTTCGGACTGTGTTTGAAGCTGGCTGTTGGCTACCTAACTCATCCTTTCTCATCTGGACTCAAGATCAAGATGACGGAGTTAATATATAAGCATTATTAGCAAAGAAATTACTACAACAACAACTAAGCCTTTTCCCATACTAGAAGCAAAGAAATTACTGTTCCTAGCTAAAAGTATCAAATATTCTGTATTCTAAGATATCTTTTATACTTGAATGCCAGGAATTTGATGCCATCTCACAATTTCTGAACCTGCCAATGAAGGCCGGGGAAGGAAACTATGTGCTCAGAGATTCCACTAGACTGTGGGGGAATAATACCATTCATGGAAACTGTATGCACACTAACATGAGATTCTCATGCAGAAAGAGGGCTAGGAGACATCCAGCATCTTGAATTCATGTTCCATGTTCAAACCAGTAACAGGTCCCTGGTAGCAGGGCCTAAAAAGTCGAGCGACCCAAGCTATGCTTGCTAGTTTGCTCATCTCTCTTGATTGTTGATTGTTGATTGTTCAAAGCTTCTCTCATTTGCTTATGAGAAGGACACAATCATGGGCTTGCTTGTTGAGCGTTAAACCTTTAATGTTTTGGGATATTACAGTAGAATACTGCAGAAAAAAGGTTGGCCATGGATCAAGATATGAATTTCATCAAGAAAAAGATTCTTTTTTGCTCATTTAACATCTCTTAAGATAAAACTCTTGTCCACTGAAGACAGTAAGACATGCCCATATATTCAACCAGATTAGCATGTTTTTATACTGCATATACATGTAAGCATTGTAAATACTCAAGTGGGCAGCCCTCCAGAAACCGAGCCAAGATAAGCCCTACTGGCTCGAAGCTTCTTTCACCAACCCAAGACAAACCCATTTACTTTTGTCAGGTCACCAAGGAAGATGCAGTGAGCTTTTGCCATGTCTTGCTTGGCATCCCAATCTCCTTCTGAACTTTACTCATTCACCTACAATGCAGAAGGGAACAATATGGACAGCAAAATGCTGCTATTTTATTAGGCAAGTTACTTCAAAGTCCAAAACTTTCTACAATATGGGATTGTGCCTACCCTATAGTAAATTCTTGGTTTTGATCAATTTAGCCTTTTTGACCTGATCCTCTTCCTCTTCCCCAGCATTTGATCTAGAGCCTTCACACCAACTGCATATGATGGCACACTACAGATTCTTTGACACCAAATTTGAAAACAATCATGGTTTCTCTAAAGCAAAACGGTGGGGGGAGCACACCCAGAAAAATATTGGAGGCTTTTTAGAGGACCAAGATAATTGAACTCTGAAAAGCATATAATCTTGTTTTATCTGGGTCTGATGTAGACTAATTGACATGAATTTGGTATGAAAAAGAGTGCAGTTTGTCTAGAAACTGTTGTTTTCAAATTCACAGGATTATTGATTTCATCAGTGTCGGCCAGCGCCAATCTTGCACTAATAATTGAATGAATAAGTATTTCTTTTCCATTTGATTTACCAATTTCAAAGGAGTTTCTGTCTGCATCTCATCAGTTAAAGCGAGGGAGGAGATTATGCTGAATGCTTATGGGGTTTGCCATTTGGTCCAGTCTAGTGTCTAGTGTTTGTCCAATCTAATGTCTAGTGTTCCTTCTTGTTTGCCTTTGTCTTAGAAATGGCAGACATGGTTGGGTTAGTGCAGCCATTAAAATATCTACCAATCACAATGTAGTGAAACAATTCACATGTCTTGGAACCAATAACAGAGGAAAAGTTCCGTTGCATAGATTTCCCCAATATAGAAGAAAGTACTTAAGATGGCAATGATGTGGGAGATCAGTGGGTGCCTTATGCAGAGGATTTCAATGACTGTCAGAATTGACTGAGGCATGAATTTATTATGCTTATGTATTTCAATGAATCCTGTAAAGTTAAATAGAGAAAGCAAAATGGGTTCATCAATTTCAGCAAAAACATAGTCAGGGTATCCTCTTTGTCTGCATGCATGCAAGCACCTGCGTCTGCATGACAAATTTACGGAGAAATTTGATGTAATTCTTTGTACATCTCTGTATTGTTATAATGTCAAGAATCTTGGCGAAGATTAAGAGGCAATACAAGAAAACAGAGTCAGATGACTATAAGTTTTAACTTACGTTTAAAATAATCTTTACCTCTATTTCCAACAAAAATTAGGTTTTCAGGTGGATGCATAGCATGAGGAAAAACTTTATTCATAAAAGGTTATAAAGGGAAAAGTTGGTGTAACACTAATAGAAATAAAATGAGAGGCAGCAGATAAAATGAGAGACACTATTTAGTGGATGCTAGTGCCACAAAAGACAGAGAACAGTGGCAACTAAAAGTTCATAGAGCTCACCCCATTTAGTGTGGAATAAGAGTTGGCTTTGGCTTCAGTTTTAATTTCAACAAAACAATAAGATAATGTATGTTCTGTGATCTAGATCAGCAAAGAGCATACTTTGATACTTCAAATCGTTAAGCTTTTTGCAGAAGGATATCGAAGTAGTCACAACTACGTGGCCAATCAGATAATCATAAAGCAGTAGATGCAACTTCATTTAATTCTATGATTATTTGATTATTGATGTAGTTGCGTCCACTTCTTTGATTATCCTTCTGAGAAAAGCTTGCCCAGTCGAAGACAAAGTCGAACATCCTCTCTATCAATTCTATCACTCTCTATGCCGAATCAATCAAGAACTAAACACCTTCACTTTCTGTTTTCCTTTGCAGATCTCCGGTTTTTACTTCTACACCCAAAATTACACTTTCCTGTAATAAAATTCACTTATACATAATGATTCTCTTCACCAAAACTAGCTTTTTTATTTAAAAAAGTGCAGAGAACAAATTGAAAGTGGCAAGTATGCTGCGTACATTTAGAATTCTCTTCTCTTGGTTGGCATGCAGCATGCAGTTCCTGCAAATGGGCAAGTTGCATATATGATGCTAGCTCACAATGGAACCCATTAAGAAGTTATCTTTCTGGGCATCCCATAATGGGATATTTTATCTCTCAATGGGGTGTGAAATGAATGAACTGGAACCTCATCATCTCTTGTATGGACCCAAATTCTCCATTTGTGGGTCCGTTATGTTGGCATTATAGAAAAATTAAAGCTTTGACAATGTTCGTCATGCCCGACTCTACCATCCTCTCCAATTAGGCACACCTGGTTCTGGTTTGCTTGAATTTTCGAACCACCTGTTATGGGTTTCAGTTTAAACTGAAAAAAACAGAAATTTTAAAAAATAAAAAATAAACATAAAATTGAGTCACAGCTAGAGGTTTGACCAGTTCCGGTTCTGGTTATTGGAAGGGGGAACCATAAACTATTTTGGGGTCTGGTTATGGTTTCAGGTTTGATTCGGTTGAGGTTGAATCAGTGAAAACAGACTCGAACCAGCCATATGACATTGATAGACAAGAATTTGTGATGGGACTGAAACATGTTCTTTCAAGTGCCTTCTCCTTCTCCATCTGCTTTAGAAGAATGTCCTTTCAAGCTCACATTCAAGTTTTAAAGTTCGGAGCATCTGCCATTAATATGCTTTTTATGGCGAGGCTTGACTATGCGGTGCTTGGTTGAAAAGTTGGTCAATCTTCCATCATCAAATTGCATGAGTAAAAGTATGAACATCCAGTTTAATAATAATAATAATAATAATAATAATAAAATTAAAATAAAACACATTTATGCTAGAAGCCAAAAAAGATGAGGGTTTTGCACGAAACCGCTCTAGCACCGTTGCCTCTGGTGGGGAGTTCGACTCTCAGAGGATGCATGTGTGAGTGTGCTTTAGGCTTTCAGCCACCTCTTGTAACCAAAAAGAAAAAAATCTGAGTTTTTAAAAGGTCCACCTAGACAATTAGGGCTCGTAAATGAGCACGAGTTCATCCTAGTTTGGGTTGGTTCGGCTCATCTCGAACTCACTACCTTATGACCAGAACAGGAATATATTATCTTCATCGTGGTTTAGCTTGTAAAAACTTGTTAAATGCCATTTTTTTATGTAAAGTATACTCCAATTACAATAATATAGTATTAAAGCAAAAGAATCTTTCTTTTGGCTTTGTGGCTTTAAGAAAATCTCTCTCACATCAATCGGTTCAACTTGGATTTAAAATATAGGTGAGCTGTTTGTGATCCAAGTAGAACAAAGATTGTTTGATCGGCGATGAGCGAAAACAAGCTGAAGGACGAACAAGAGTTGTTTCGATCATTTGATTCATTTACCAACACCTATCAAGAATTCATGAAAACAAAAAATTCCAATATATGGAGAATAATGCCAAATTAACCTAAAGATAGTTAAATTAAATAAGCGATCTAAGTTTTTCGAACTTTAAGACACTAATTTTAATCACCTACTAACAAATATGTTATTGAATATCAAATAGTATGTCACTGGATCCGACCCACTACCGATGTAATTCAGGCATGAGTATAATAAGACTTGTTTTCATCATTTTTCAAATAATATTTCAACCTTTGAAATTACATTCACGAGAAAAGGCTGAAACCAACACACACTCGTACATGCATCCTCTTAAAGTCAAACTCTCTACCAAAAGCAATGGTGCTGCAGCGCTCGGCCATTGTTACACACACTATAAGAAGTTTGCCATTAAAAAAAGATCATCAATGCTCGAGGTGTCTTTTTAGTGGTTTCTTGAAAAGGCGAGTGTTTTTTTATAATATAAAATTAATTGTGGTTTTAGTTATTGCTGATATCGTAGGTGGCCATCGGGCTTCTCAATTTAAAAAAAATAAAAGAAATAACAAAGGAAGTAGCTTTGGACGGGTTAGGTCGAGTTACGGATGGTCAAGCACATTGTCCAAGATATTCTTCTTTGGGAATTCGATATCAATCTTTTCAAAGGAGACCTCTTTCTACCCTAAATTTAAGTATATTTTGTTGGTAAATTATATACTATAAAATAATTCTATTGAAAGAGGGTTGTATTTATATGTATTTAATGTTAGTGATAATATAATTTAATCATATAAAGACGGGGGAAATTATTGCACTCGTGGGGACAAGCGTGTGGGTCTCATGACTATCAAGGATTTCTCTTTTCCCAAGACAACACGAGCAACATAGAGACGCGAACCTACTCAAGTTTTGACTTGAGTTTTGTCATCAGCTTTTTAGACAGTCCTACATGCACTTGATATATATATATATATATATATATATATATATATATATATATATATATATATATATATATATATATATATATATATATTCATATGATCAATTCTATAATATTTTCTTATATCATTGTATATATATTTGGTCAGTTTCATGATGTCTTATTATATCATTATATATATATATATATGAAATGAGTGAATCTTTTTCACTCATGATCATTCATTGCTTTTAGGTATAATAAAATAATTATCTTACTTTTTAAAACTTCTTAAAATTTTTGAAATTATATAATTCTATCATGAGTGACCATGAATGAAAAGGTCTCAATGTGGATAAGATATAGTTTTCCTAAATATATATAAAATAAAGATTTGATTTGGTATATTATATAAGAGGCATGTAATAATGCCTCAATTTGGACCAATTCGATTTAAACTAAAAAAGCAAAAAAATATATATTTACTTTTATCTTGTGAAATTAAAAAATATCCTTTAGATTAAAAAAGTATTACTCATACATTATGCACTAAATCAAGATTATATATACATACACATATACATACATATATATATATATATATATATATATATATATATATATATATATATATATATATATATTATATATATACACACACACACATCTTTTAGTATTAAAAATGCATCATCGAGGTGAGTTCACTTTGGTGGTGTCTCAAAAACTTTGCGAATACACACACACACACACACACATATATATATATATATATATAAAAAAATTGTAAATATAATTATATTATATATATATATATATATATATATATATATATATATATATATTATGTCATAAAACCTTTTTGAATACACACACATGAAAAGCTAGTGTTTGTGTGTAAGGTTGTAGCAAAGTTGATCTTGTTACTGATACAGACACAAAATGAGAACACGAAACACAACGGCAAAATATGAGATTGCCAGTAATGCAATTCCCCAACATGACCTAATAAGTATGTACCCGTAGCCATTCAAAGATACACAAAAAAGGGTCTCATTTCGGTTGACCTGCTTTGACACGACACAAACACGACCAGGGACACAAATGCGACCCATAAAAGGTGAGTTTCCCATGCATTGATCGTGGAATAATTTCCCATGGACTCGTCGGCGGAAGGCACACTTCTCTCCTCGTTCGAGTGCTTCTTGCAAGTAGGGAATTACATCAACATTTATAGCATAAATCATGTTTCCTTCTTACAATAATTGATAAAAATATTTATTGGCTCTCAAACGTTAGAAACACCAAATGCATAAAGCACGATATATATGAATTTCAAGAGTAAAACAGTGTCCACTAAAGCTTTCTTTCTCTCTCTCTCTCTCTCTCTCTCTCTCTATATATATATATATATATATATATATATATATATATATATATATATATATATATATATATATATATATATATATATAGAGAGAGAGAGAGAGAGAGAGAGAGAGAGAGAGAGATGATGATGATGATGGACTCTCATTCATGTTCGGCTTGTCTTGACCATTTGAATCTCATTTTTTTGATGGAATGACCCATATTCAAAAAGAAAAAGTAAAAACATTGTTTTAAAAAGAAAAAATGTATATTTATTCTTTTTTAATATAGATCATTCAATGAAAGAGATAAGGTATAAATGATTAAGAATAGTTACATGAATGAAAGTGAGCAACTCCCATTCTCTCACTAAATGTTTTAATCCATCCATGATAAAATCTATTAGAATATTTCTACCATTACAATCATCAACGATAGATATTTGAATTAAAAGTAACATTATACTTTGTACTTCACGTTAATATACCCATTAAATGATTTTGTACTCATTAAATGATTTTTGCTTTCCCCCCTCAATCATTCATCTCAAGAATCAAATGATTGAGATGATAAAATAAATTTAACCATGCGTTGATTGATATCGTTAAGTCAAAAAGTAATTTATATCAGATACATTTGGTACACACATTTGAATTTCAACTACCGATCTCATTGATTGAAGGTTGAGATCGTTGAGTATGTTTAAGCATGAATACATATATATATATATATATAATATATATATATATATATATATATATATATATATATGTGTGTGTGTGAGAGAGAGAGAGAGAGAGAGAAAGAGAGAGAGAGAGACCAATAATTGAAGGTGGAATCGGTATCTTTAGTAGGTGTAAAAGATTATGTTTTGAAAAAGGAACATATTAAGTGATAAAGAGGATCCAAATCCGGAGGAGATTCATTGATTCAACAGTCACATAAACGCGTATATCAGCAGACTATATTACAATGCCATTATCATTACAAAGCATTATGAAAAGAAGCCCCGGAGAAGGGGAAAACTCTTGGACCTTTAAGCCTTTTAAGCCTTTTAGTTAAGCACAAAACGCACTAAGTTGTGGGCTAGAGGTAGGTATGAAAATGGGCTCGATTGGGGCGGGTTTGGAACCCGCCACATTCAAGTACCATCAATGAGTCTCATAGTTTAAAACTTGCACCCGACCCGTGCATAACTTCTCAAAGTCTAGAACCCGACCCTGCAACCAACCCAACCCACTGCTACCGCCACTTTATCCTGTTGGAGTGGTAGCAACAACGAGTGAGAGTAGTGGCGGATCTAGAAATTCTTTTAGGGTGGGACAAATAGCCCCTCTAATGGTGTAGGGTAGGGTAAACCATGTATTATAGCCCATGGATTCAACTCTGGGCTAATAGCTTCAAGAAAGACTTGAAATTTTGAATGGGGTGGGAACGCTCCACCTCATCTCGATGTAGATCCACCACTGGACTGGGTGAGACTTATTTAAGGGTTGGATGAAGGGAGGGTGCGGTTATGTGATGTATGAGTGAAGAAGAACCTGAATTGAGGGTCACAGTTGTTTCGTACAAATACTTCTTTTAAAATATTTAGGGGGAGAAGGCACCGGTAGATATACTCCTGGCCATCTTGGTCGTCATTAATATATTTAACTCTAAGTTACGCCGAGCTTTGGGCCTAATAACGCTTGTTCTTTTTTGTTGCAAGAGGAGGCCGAAGCCTAAACACACACATGCACTCTTAAGGAGTCGAACTCCCCACAAGCAAACCGAACTAGAGAAGAAAAAGAAGGAGAATAAGTTGTTTCGTTACCTACAAAGGGTTTTCAATAGTATCTTGTAAACAAAGTTTTTAGTTGTTTATATACCCTTAGGCCTTTTCATTTTTCGTTGTTTTTCATTCGGAGTTTTTCGTAGTCATTATGTTGAAATTTTTTCACTATCTTTAATAAAGTGAAATCATTTTATTTGAAATATTTATTTTTATGAAAAAAAATCTCATAAAATCTAAAAAAAGAACACTTCTTCATACATTTGATAAATGTAGGTTATTGGAGCCGAAAGTAACCACCCAATAACTTGCACAATCTACATGACCCAATAATACTTTAAACATCATGAGCTTTGCGAAATCGAGAACTACAACAACAACTAAGCCTTTTCCCATACTAGACGGGGTCGGCTACATGGATTCTTTGTTTCCACAGATCCCTATCATGTGTCAATAAGCTAGATCATTCTTTATTGTTTCTTTCCAACACTTTTGTGGTCGTCCTCTACCTCTTTTAATACTTTCCAAATTTAGTTTTTCTAACCTTCTTAGAGGTTCTTCTTTTGATCTTCTTTCTATATGTCCAAACCATCTTAAACGATGTTCTCTCATTTTATCCTCTATTGGTGTCACTCCTAATTTGTTTCTAATAACCTCATTATGTATACGGTCTTTTCTTGTATGACCACTCATCCATCTTAACATCTTCATTTATGTCACGGACATCTTTTGTACATGTTGATGATTAATTGCCCAACACCCAGAACCATAAAACATGGCAGGCCTAATTGCTGCTCTATAATATTTACCTTTTAACTTTAATGGTATCTTCTTATCACAAAGAATGCCTGATGCTCCTCTCCATTTTAACCAACCAGCATTAAGTCTATGCGTAACATCTTCATCAATTCTTTCATCACTCTGAAAAATTGACCCTAGGTATTTAAAACTTTCCTTTTGGGTAATGCAATGTGTGCCAATTTTAATTTCTATGTCATCTGAAGTAACCAAATGATCAAACTTACATTCCATATATTCTGTCTTTGTTCTACTAAGTCGGAGGCCTTTGCTTTCTAATGTTTCTCTTCATAGTTCTAATTTTCTATTAACTTTTTCCTTAGACTCCTCCACTAATACAATGTCATCTGCAAATAACATACACCAAGGTACTTCATCTTGAATATGTTTTGTTAACTCATCCATCACCATTATAAATAAGTATGGACTTAAAGTTGATCCTTGATGTAACCCAATATTAACTTCAAAGAAGTCTGTCATTCCTTCATGAATCCTCACACATGTTTTTGCACCATCATACATGTCTCTTATAAGGCTAATATATGTCAATGGGATACCTCTTTCTTCCAAAGTTCTCCAAAGAACCTCCCTCGGTACCCTATCATAAGCTTTTTCTAGATCATTAAATATCATGTGAAGGTCTTTCTTTTTTGCTCTAAAATGTTCCATAAGACGTCTCAAAAGGTGAATCGTTTCGATAGTAGATCTGCTTGGCATGAATCCAAATTGGTTCTCTGTTGTACTTGATACTTGTCTTAACCTATGTTAGATAATTCTTTCCCATAATTTCATAGTATGACTCATTAACTTGATACCTCGATAATTCACACAATTTTGAATGTCTCCCTTGTTCTTATATATGGAGATAAGTGTACTTGCTCTCCATTCCTCGAGCATCTTTTGGTTTTTTCATATTTCATTAAATAGTTTTATGAGCCAAGTGATTCCTATTTCTCCTAGTATTTTCCAAACTTCTATAGGAATATTATCGATTTACCACCCTTCATATGTTTAAGAGCCTCTTTGACTTCATTCTTTTGAATACATCGATAGAAATTGTGGTTTATATACTTTTCTAACTTGGCTAAATCTCCCAAACTAATACTAACATCTTTATTTTCATTAAAAAGATTATAAAGATAGTTTTAACATCTATTTCTTATATCATCATTTGCCACTAGAATTTTTTCATCCTCGTCTTTTATGCATCTAACATAATTAAGATCTTTAGTTTTCTTATCTCTAGCCCTAGCTATCCTAAAAATATCTCTTTCACCCTCTTTTGAGTTGAGTTTTTTATATAAGTCCTCCCAAATCTTATCTTTTACTTCACTAACAGCCGTTTTCGCTTCCTTCTTTGCTTTCTTATAAGCTTCTAAAGTTTCACTAGTTTTCTTCGCATAATGTAATTTGTAACATGCCCTCTTTGCCTTGATTTTATTTTGTACTACTTCACTCCACCACCAAACTTATTTTTGTACCAATACACCTCCCTTAGATACCCCTAACACATCTTTTGCTACTTTCCTAATATGTATAGCCATATTGTTCCACATATCACAAGGTGTGCCAACATAATTCCAAACATCTCCTTGAAGGACTTTCTGTTTAAATATATCTTCTTTCTCGCTTTTGAGGTTCCACCATTTAGTCTGAGTAGCTCGATGCACTCTTTTCTTCTTTGTCCATTTTTTTATTTATAAATCTATAACTAAAAGTCAATGTTGGGTGGTTAAGCTTTCTCCTGGAATTACCTTACAATCTTTACAACACGCTCTATCTTTTTTTCTACAAATAAAGTAATCAATTTGTGTTTGTGATAAGCCACTCTTATAAGTAATTAAATGTTCATCTCATTTTTTGAAAATTGTATTGACTATAAAGAGATCAAATGCCATAGCAAAATCTAAAATCTCCCTACCTTCCTCGTTTATATCCCCAAAACCAAAGTTTCCATGAATCCCTTGATATCCTAATGCCTCTTTACTGACATGTCCATTTAAATCTCCTCCTAAACAAATCATCTCCCTTGGTGGAATCTTTTGAAACACCTTATCTAACTTTTCCCAAAAAATTGTCTTTATACTATATTCTAGTCCTACTTGGGGTGCGTAAGCACAAACTATATTCAAAACCTCTGCTCCTAACACTAATTTCAACGTCATGATTCGGTCACCATATCGTTGTATGTCTACTACACTCTCCTTTAAATCTTTATTTATGATAATACCAACTCCGTTTCGAGCCTTTTCTTTACCTGAGTACCATAATTTAAAATCTGTATCCTCTATTTCCTTTGCTTTTTTTCCAACCCATTTTGTCTCTTATAAACATAGAATATGAATCTTTCTCCGAATCATAGTATCTACCACCTCTATTAGCTTACCAGATAATGTTCCGATATTCCAAGAACCAATACGAATCTTATTATCTAGGACTAGCTTCCTTACCTCCCGCATCCGTCCATAATCAAAATGCGGAGACCCTCTCTGAAAAGTTTTCGCTACATTCGGACGGCAATGTAGCGGGACTAACTTCTTTACCGACACCCATCCATGATGTAGGAACCCTCTCTACAATTGATTCACTACATTCGGACGAAAATGTAGTGGCCCTTGCTTACTTCTTACTGCATTCGGGCTCTGGAGCACGTCGCTAGGCGGGAACGCCCTAAAGCAATGCTCATACTTTTTGTAATCCATGTTATAAAATCCGACAAAGTTTTACGCTGGCTGTCGGAAGCCTAACACAACCCTCCTCCTTTATCCGGGCTTGGGACCGGCAATGCAGGAATGATCTCTTACATGACAGAGTTTTTGCGGCATCGAGAACTGATTTATATAAAGGTCGAACCTCACCAATGCAATGTTCAAATCTCTTGAATGGAGCAAACCAGCGCTGAGAGAGCTTTATTCAGTAGTGGGTCGACCCGGCTTGCACCAGATCAGGTGGGGTCGTTTGGGTTCCGACATGCTGGTAACACATGGTTTAGCTGTCATGTCTTTAAACTATTAAAACGAAATTTGTGGAGTTGCAATCTCAAACAGTAGAAAAAGTGTATTTGAGAATCTTTATAATTGTCCGTTCAAGTTTTGAATGATTCATCATTTAAACCTTCTTTTTGTTAGAGGGAGGCCGAACCCTAAGGCGTACACACAGCATGCACCTCCCGAGAATCGAACTCGTCTTCTTTGGAAAAAAAAGATAATCCTGCGTGCGCTAGTGGGCGTTGGTTTCGACATCCTTGGTTCGAGCCGTTATCATGGCTGCATAGCTATGGTTGGACAGGGAGGCACAAGGGTCGTCTTTCCACATCTTTCTTTTTCTTATATATATATATATATATGTGTGTGTGTGTGTGTGTGTATATATATATGTGTATATATATATATATGTGTGTGTATATATATATGTGTGTATATATATATATATATGTGTATATATATATATATATATATATATATATATATATATATATATATATGATCGGATCCTGTCCATGTTGTTTATTTATGTTAATCCAATGTTTTTTTAGTAACACAAGAATGATTTCGAAGTGAGAGCATTTAAAAAATCATGAAAAACAATCTTATTATCCTCATGATACTAAAAGTTAATATGGTAAATGTACAATGGTGTTCAAGATCCATTATATATATATATAGGTCCTCTTAAATACCATACACTTAAATCGTGATAATCTGATAAAAAAGACAGTGGTTGTGACAGATGAAAGAAAAAATAAAAATGCTTATTATCAGGTACAAAAGAAAATAATCATTCTACAACCATCAATCATCTTTGTATAAATATAAATATAACATTGAAGAGGATCCTAACAATTATAGTATATATGTAATCATGTAGATAATACAGCAACAAGTACCAAAACACTTTTTATTTTTCTATATTAATTATGACCATTAATCACCCTAAAAGATCATATCATTTTGTAGAATCCTATATTCTTACATGTTTTAGAGGCATTAAGATTATTTATATATTTTTAAAATATTAATTATATTTAATTTTTTTATTTAATATTTTTTATTAAATAATAAAAAAATTATTAAAAAGATGTTTTATGAAAATATAATAAATTTTTTGCTTAATTACATTATATCTGTTCCTAATTCTGACTTTACCGAAGTAAACTCGATTAATACATACATCAATCTCCTTTAAGGTGTAAAAACACATTTATACAACAAAAGAAAAAGACAGAATCTTCTTAATAGAATTCAAAACTTTTTAGTGAAAAAGGAATCAGATCTAGTTAAGAAAATAAAAATAAAAATAAAAATAAAAATACAGACAAAGTGTTGAGCAACACAATGACGTGTCTCGTGCGAAACCTTTAACTCATTAAAAAATGTATTATCTAGCATAAGAAAAATGCTTGCAAAATTAAAAGTTTATGTGTGATATCCATATTTTTAGAGCACTCTTTTTCAAAACTAGAATAATTAAACAAAGGGTAAAAGAAAACGAGTGGTGAACACACTGCAACATATATACGGTCCATAGTTCAATCCCTCCCTTATGTATCATCATGACTGGAGTGGAGCCCTTCTTACGTTCGAAATATTTCTTCGAGTCTGACAATCCCTCATATGTATCATCATGACAAATTAGAACCCTTCTTTACGTTCGAAATATTTCTTCGAGTTCTGACAATCTGATCTCTATTTCTTTTAATTTTGGTATAAAGAAAAAAATAGATAAAAGGACAATGATTCATGATTCTATGGACACATGTGCAAGCAACAGTTGGATACATGTGCGTAAAACGAATGTATCATCTCATGAGTTTTTACGACAGAGTTATGTAAATAAATATAAAAATAATTGTCTTACGTCATTTTTATATGAAATATTACTTTTTATATTTTTGTGAGTAGATATAATTAAATAAAAAAATTATAAAAAATAAATATAAATAAATAGTATTAAAAATAATATAAAAATATATATATATTATTTATGATAAAAATATTATTATTGAAATAAATATAGCTTCTGATTAATCTAGCATTATTTTTTATATTATTTTTATAATATTAATTATATTATTTTTTATTATTTTTTCTCATTTAATTATAATTATTAAAAAATAATATAAAATAATATATAAAAAAAAATAATATAATTTACATTATAATTATTAAAAAATAATATAAAAAATAATATATAAAAAAAATAATATAAAATAATAATTTTTAAATAAATACAAAGACTTCAACAAACTCTATTTCATATTTAAGATCTATGTATCTTTTTTTCCCATAATTTTTGCAATATAAAAAATTCACATAAGAGGATCTATATAAGTACTCATTTACATGAGTTTGGACATTTCCTACTCAATAATCAGCATAAAGCATAGCCCACATACAATGAAATTTAATTGACAGAACAACAATGCATATGAAAGTTCATAGCTGAGAATTGAGAACCAATCCACTCTATCGTCCTATTGCCAACATTTTTTGAGACTATATATTAATTTTCTTTTGGTCATACCAAGTATTGATAAGAGGATGGAAAATTCATTTGCCTGACATGCATTAATGGCTATTCCTGGCATCTACTCTGGTCATTACTGGTCCCATTAAAGCCCTAGCTAGTCCACTCACTGACTGGTGACCATTGTTTGGAGAATATCGCTTTCAATCCAGAGAAACCTGTTAACTCACTGATTGAGGTGACTATTGTTTGGAGAAGTATCGCTTTCAATCCAGAGATACCTGATTGGCACAAAATAATGATAGTCATTAATAATATATCATTTAAAGGAATGTGTATCTATATACTTTACAATTTAAGTTATTAATTTATTTATAAAATAATTTAATGACTTAAATTAAGTATAAAAAAAATTAAATTTTTAAAATTTTTTTAAATATCATTTTTATATACTATCAAATATAAATTATTATCGAATATCCAAGTTCTTGCTACATTCATAATGCAAATACAACTATTAAATATAACAAAGTTAACTAAGCAAATTTTCCTACAAAAACTTCAAACCCATTTTCGATTGATGTCACTCTTTTGTGCTTCTTTTTTCCCCCTGATTAAAGAACGAATAATCAATTAATTTTTAAAGTAATTGATTAGAAACACTTGGTATATGAAACAAGTTTCCTTGCTTTGTACAAATTTATCTATGGTCTTCTTCATATTAATTCGAGTCCGCCACCATTCTTTCTTTATATATGTATATATTTGAGCAAACCACCTTTCGAGGGGCCGGAACATCCCAGTTTGAGTAGGGAGACACGCAGGTGTACGCAACCCAGTCGGGGTTAAGGGTCAATTTATCCATCAATACCTCAATACATATGTGTTGCATAATTAAATATATATATTTATGTATATATGTACATATATATATATATATATATATATATATATATATATATATATATATATATATATATATATATATATATATATATGTTAAGGCATAACAAATAATCTTCCATGAAGGTACTAGTATAACTATTTCGTAAATTTATTTAATTGTTTTTCATATTTAAAAATGTACATGCATCTATAATTGAAAATATATATTTATGTATATGTGTGTGAATAGTGCACTAGTACACTTAAGTTAGTTTTTTAATGTAAAAAATATTTGAATTTAAAAGGCAAAAAGTATATTATATATAATATACTTTATACTTTTCAAATTTAAACGTGAATAGCATGATCTTTGATTGAATAGTCTGGATTTGATACATTGGTGCACCACTATGCATTGCGCACAAAATCTGGTCTCTCTCTCTCTCTCTCTCTCTATATATATATATATATATATATATATATATATATATATATATATATATATATATATATAGATATAAATATATATGTGTGTGTGTTGGGGTGTGTATGTATGTATGTGTACACATACACACACTTAAATATAATATTATATATATTAAGGCATAACAAATAATCTTTCACAAACATTTTAGTATAACTATTTAGTAAATGTATTGAATTTTATTTATTTTTTTTATGGTAAAAAGTTCTATGGATGGTGAGGTTTAGGTTGGGGCGGAGCAAGTTGATTGTGATGAGGGTTCTGGACCAAAAATCTGGGGCGGGTTAGTCCGGGTTTACTCCTAGACAGCTTTGTGCAGTTTGGGCTCGGCTGGGGTGCAAACCCGCCCTATTTCCATTGTAGGGATGAAGCTATCAAGATTAGAATCCGCACCCCCAAAAGGGATTGGGAATTCAGAACCTTGACTGCTTGTCTACCAACCAAAGACCCTCACAATCATGCGCGAGGAATTTACTCGTCAATTGAGCATCTTCTTTATATATTCCAATTGAAAGAAATGCAGATTTGGAGTGCATACCATTTTACTTCTGAGGAGCGCACCGTGTTATCGTTGGGCCTTTGCAATACTTGTTGCGTATTGATACTTACAGCACTGGTCTAAGGACTTAACGTCCCAAGTGTGCTAGCTTCCTTTGGTGTCAAATATGCCAACCGAGAACAGATTCTTGTTTTTCAGCTCATCTTGGCCCGTATTCAGCTCCTTTCTGCTTATCATGAAAGCAGAGAGGTGAGCCAAGCTCGGTTTGTATGGTGAGTGAGATCAGTCACGAAAAGTCTAACTGTTCAAGGCCTGCCTGCTTAAAAGAAAAAGATTTATTTTTTCACTATATTCATTTCGGTGTGAGTTGAAAATAAAAAGCCTTGTGTGTGCGTGCGTGTAATTTAAGTTCTAGGGTTACAACTCAAAGTAGAATCATGTTTAACTGAATCAAACCAAAGAGATCGTCATGTTACATTACATTAGAAGAATATGCTTTCAAGCGGACTCCCTTCCAAGAAAAGATTATCAATGAAGAATCTCACGATACTTGAAGAAGAAATCAAGTCTCTCATTGCTTTTGATTAGTCTCGATCTAGGTAGGAGTGGTTGTGGTCATTTGTTTTTTCTTTTGAGATCGGGTTGGATTACAGCTAACCTCAATATGGGCTCGAATTTCTGCAATGGACTCGAACGTGAATATGCATCTAAATAAAACAATGATGTGAACTCGAAGCTACCCTGTTTCGGATGCAGCAGCTGCCAGAATGGATAAAAGAATCTCTCTCACACACACACACACACACACAAAGAGAAACTTGGAAAATACAGTGCTTTGGTGTCTCATGTCACACTGGCAATGCCATGATTCTTCACAAGAACATGGCTAAAACAGACGGTGAGAAAGATTAACTAGATTTAAACCTTTCAGGAAAGTCGAGTTCTTGAATCAGATACCGTAAATTAACATAATCTAAATGAAGCTATAAACAGATATCAAGAATGTTACATGTATTAAGGAACCGTTTGGTACAAGCAGAGATGTCCCCGTAAATACAGAAGGGAGTAAGAATTAGACAAAATATATAGTACAAATTTCACCTACTTTTAGTGTAAAATGATTTCCTCTGGCAAGTGTATTTGAAGAAAAATTTGAAGTTCTTTTGCTCTTGTACAGGAAACAAAGAGAATTTACAGTCATGAATGCGAAATTATCTACAAGGTTCTCTCAAACCACCTCAGTAAAAGATGGCAATATCTCTTAAACTGCTATGAACTTCAAGAGGTAGCTTAAATGTCAACAGCCCACTGATGATATCATAATCAAAATCTACCTCATTTGCATCGACAACACAATGCCTCGGTTTTATGCTCAAATAAGCACTGAAGCGTCCACAACCACGAGCTTTCATCTTTATGACATGTTCAGGAGGATCATTGACATGGTTCAGGTCCTCAATTGCACCTCCAGAGTTGTACATCTCAATTAGTCCAAGTGGTGCAAAGTGGATACCATGAGAGAAATCCTGCAGATAGCAGATCTTAGTGTTGGCTTTGCGAGAATGGAGAATGATTTGAAGATTAAAGCATCAAAAGATGAACTTACCCTGATTGGAGATACTGTAAATATTTCACATTGCAAAATTCCCAAGGAAACGTCAACCTTTCCCAACTTAGGCAGTCTAATCAGTGACCCTGAAGGAATGAGAGAAAGGGATCTCGATAAGAAATTGCTTCATGAAAGGAAGATATTCAATAAAGTGAAAAGATTGGACCTTCTTACCTGAAGTGAAAGAAAAAACTGCACAATCTCCTGTCCAATTATCACCAGCAACTTCCTCAAGATATTCAATATTTGATGGACTCGCATGTCCGGAAATTGTTGCAGATTGAAGTACATCAGGTCCGTTATGTTTTTTCTCCTGGTGAGGCCAACATCCTGCTCCTTGGCAATTGAATACCCCCAAAACCCCACTGAACTTGTTCAAGTTCCAAATCTTCAGCAGGCTATGCACATTTGATGAATGGAAATTGTTAGCGAGTACACCACTCTTTGTTTAGTAACAGCAGATCAAACTAGAAACATTTGACATCCATTAACAAGTATGATTACCTTCTCCCATCCATGACTGGATCATTGAACAAGCAATCTCTTGTTGGTCGACCGGGATGTTGAGCTCTCAGTATGGAGCCATCTGGAAGGACCAACTTCTTGAGGATCTTGAAGTCATGCTGCCCAGGCTTGTCACTGGATATAGATCAAAGAAAGACTAATGAAAATAAATATGAATTTCCTTTTGCTACTTCAAATTAATTCCCAGATATGTGAAATTTCTAACTCTACCTAACATATACACCAGAGCCACTTAAAGCTCTGGCTGCACCATGAAATTGAGCTGTACCATGATTGCTCTGTCAGATAACACGAATATCAGCCACATGAAATGTTAGGATACAAAATTTGCTAGTTGTGCAAACATTTTTTGTACAGAGAAGACATACATAAAATACATCCCAGTCAGGTACTACGATCTCTCCGAGAAGGATACTGTTAAATGCAACAGCAGCAACGTGAAGAGTCTGAAAAGTTGGTTCTTTTGGCATGAAATCTTCTGATGCCCTAGCAACAGAACTCTTCTCTGAACTACAGAAACCAGATAATTAACACTCAGTACTTTCTACAAATGTTTTATCTAAACATGGTTAGAAGCAATTATTATGAGAAAACTACTGAAAGCAAAAAGATGGGTTTCATTGAATTACTTGTAAAGGTAATCCGAGGCAAGGCTCATGCAGCAAATCAGGTTGTTCTCTTTGAAATTTCTTGCCACGGATTCCTCCAGAACTCTTTGGTAACTCCTCATAAGCGATACTCGCCCTCCGAAACCTGCTCCAAGGGTCTCAGTTATGTTCTGCACGTCCACCTTCACACCATCTACTCCTTGACATGAAAGATAGTGATGGAGGTCATTGTAGAAATCATATATCTTTTCAGGGTTAATGAGACCAACTCCAAACTTCTCCAAGCTGTTGATGGCTACATCCCTTAGATTTTCACCTCCCGGTGATAGCACCGGAAAAACCATCTTCGGGTTATACTTTTCCATCGCTGAAGACATCGGAAGAACTCCTCCCCAGTAACCAACTAAGGCATGCCACATGTACACGTACCTATATCATCCACCAAAACTGTCAATTCAACTAATCTACAGTCAAATTTTGGCAGATATAGATCCGGATATCTTACTTCACTCCATACGTTTCTTTGATATGATACATAAAATCTTTGAGACTCTTGCACGCATCGTCTGAGCCGAAAGTCCGAAACTTCTGATTTTCTTTTATCTCAACTAGTTTGGTCGCAAACCTGTTGGATTAATGTGCGAATTCTACTCAGAACTTGCACAAAATCTATCATATTCCTCACATGAGAATAATCTGATGAAAGTATGACTAATATTCCAAACCAGGAATAAGCTATTTGGATTTTATATTTGATCTAACAAGGTCAGTTTAACTTACTGCAGTCCTTCTACCATTTCCTCCCAATCTTTCTGGTATTCATTTACAGTATCTTGCCATCCATCATCAATGATAAGGAATCTAGCCGGCGTTCCTCCCATGGACAAACTAAAAAACAGAAAGAAGTGAAGTAGACAGGTGAGATCAAAGCATAATCCTGCATAGGTTTTATCGAACATTCGTTAGAAGTCTCATTGCTTCACTAGGAAAATGAAATTTCTAAAAAATGATACGAGTAAGTAGGTTCTCACCTCTGACCACAATATTCGAATTGAAGTGTTCCAGACATTTACGTGTTCAATCAATACAGACACATAAAGAAAAATCTTGTTTGACAAAATTTTGCAACATCATTTTGATGTTTATCTCTCTGTTCGATTTTCATATCAATTGTATAAATCGGACAAGCATGGTTTATCTAAACTATGAAGGAGAATTTTGCATCCACTAAATACTGAAAGAGGAGAGCCTTGTTCTCCGATTTCTTAATTTCTAAAACAGAAGTTGAAGACGTTCTTAAACCTATGCAATTTACAATTGCTAATGATAATGATAGCCCTAAACTAAAGACACCAATTTTCTAAGATGTGCAATATACATTCTACAATGAAAAAGAAGAGACAGATAAAACTAGAAGTGATACCTTTTCAGACATTTCTTGATTCCTTCAGGGTTGACAGTAGCATAAAATGCATCCCAAGTGCACCAACCAAATAAATCCATATTAACAGGAATCTGAACCAACAAATCACAACGAAGGTGCTTATAAACATATGAATCCATAGAAGATTTATCTGACGAAAGTTTGAAACTCTGCAACTACCTCTACTTACCTTTTTCTGATCAATGTGGCTGAACGTTCCTTTATGTTTAGCCAATATCCTGATTCAAGTAATGGAATGAATGAACTTGAGCAAGAAAAGTCTAAAGCATCCCAATAAAAAACAGAGCACAAGCGGGCACACACATACACAGAGATCAAACAGTGCAAGTGGAGAAAGGTACTCACTTGATGGATTCCTTCATAAGCTCAAACGGGTGATCCCCTGAATTTACAAAAACAGCTTCAAGAGATTTTGTGGTTTTGACATCAGGGTCACCTGAAATAAAAGCACCATATCATGGCTTAACCAACTGAGAACATCAACATGAAGCGTATCCTAACAAAATAGGAAATAAACAAGAACAGAAACTGATCAATTAACACAAACCGCTTTCGATGCATATCTGTAATTCATTTGCAGGGTTGCCCTGTAAACTGCATCTAAAATCACCATCCAATACAGGCAGCAGCAATACGTAGAAAGTGTTGACATCATCTTCACCACTACCTTCATCATGAAGGGCGGATTCCTCTCTTGCTTGTATCAACAACATCTGAGTTTCCAATGGCACTTCTCTCCCACTGTTTCCCATCTTTGGAATCATCCACCATAGTTTAAATCTGAATAAACACAGTAATCTGTACCCTCTGCACCACAAACCATTCCATTATGAACAGTTCAACGCAGGGGAGAGAGAGAGAGAGAGAGAGAGAGAGAGAGAGAGAGAGAGAGAGAGAGAGAGAGAGAGAGAGAGAGACATATTACTCGATACGGAGGAGACCATATCTTTGATAGAGACCATCAAAACAGAGGAATAAGGAGACACTTACTGTAGGAGGCCGAGGGTGAATACATGGCGGGATTTGGAGACGGTGGAGATGGCACCAAGGAAGGCGGCGGAGGAGTGGCGAAAGGGAGAGAGGACGACGTTGTCTGGGACGTCGGTGAGGATGGGCTTACACCGGACAGTCAAGACTTGCTTTCGAATGTAAGGGACGGCTGTGATGGTCATCCTTGTAGGACAGAGAGTCGGTCTGCTTGAACTTGCTTTGATTGAATAAGGCGGTGGCGGGTGTCAGATATTTATAGGCAGTGACACGTCAGATATGACGAGAAATCATTATCAACACCACCTCCTTGTCTTCAATATCCTAGAGATTCCGTTTCCGAATTTACCCCAAGTTCGTGCTGGAAACCACATGATTGCCGCTTATCCAACTCACTGGAATTGGATCCAGGTCCACCAGGGTCCAAATCCAATTTGATGTAACAAAATCAGCGAGGAGAATGAATATTACAGCAAGTTCTTTCACAACGCCTGATAGGTGGTTCACTAAAAGACTGAGGGATAAGAAATTCGACTCATTTACATACAAATCATGAATGAGTCTCATGCAAGGAGACTCAAAATAAATACCTATACACGACCCCATCCTTAACGGAACATATACGGGTTCTCTTTTCCCTAGGAGTATGGAGTGGGTATATTGGTAAAATTGGGTTATATATCTTTGTGTACTTTTTATATTTATATATAATATTATATAGAGAGAGAGGAAGAAAGAGACGGGGGTGTCTTAGGTGCATACCGGTGTTTGGTGAATAATCTTACAAAACATTTTCAACGTTCAATTTTTTTAGATTGACATGGGAGATTATAGATCAAATGTATCATTGTTCATATACTTGCTCATTAAATGTGAAATAATTTGAATTTTTATCTTCAATGTTTAAGATCAAACAGTATAGATGATGGAAGATCATGTATGGCATCCCTTATTTCTTTCTCTCGCTTATAGTGATGGAATCGTGTCCATCACTACCTTGTTTAACTATCATTGCTTTTTAAGGATATATGTATGATAACATTATCTTTATTTTTTTGAAAACTTTTACATTTTTAAAATTATATTCATGCCATCAAAAGCAATGAATGAGATGAGTAGGATCCCATTTTCTTATATATATATATATATATATATATATATATATATATATATATATATATATATATAGTGAGAGAATAGGTATTGCTTGACAACCTCCTATATCGACATTTCTTAATCATTACCTATGTTTTAGCGATCAATTAGACTTACCTATGTTTTAGCAATCAATTAGATTATAGTGATAAATACACTCATCCCATATTAAATGATATTGATCCTCACGTTGATATTAATGAACAACTCGATTTGTATCATCTATGTGACAACCCGAATGACAAATAATCTAATAGAGTTCGACATGAAACAATGTCTAGTAACTCTCGGTTTTCCTAGCATATATATATATATATATATATATATAGAGAGAGAGAGAGAGAGAGAGAGAGAGAGAGAGAGAGAGAGAGAGAGGTTGGGTATGAAGTCTGGAAAAGTATTGGGTCAGGTATCTTATTCCCCATTCGATCAGTTTAGTCTTCTGGTATTCCTCGTCCCATTCGGGTTAATATTGTCATCCCTATCAATAAACACTACAGGTTGCTTTTTTCTTGGCTCGCCTTTGTCTCGTCTCGGTCTGATCTTCATTCAGCTTGTGACCCTTGCAAAGTGAGGCCAAAGTCTAACCCCCTCGGGGAATCGAACCCCTCACCTGTGACGGAGAAGTTAAAGAGCCCTGCCAATTGAGATCACGTTCTGAGTGCGGCGTGCATTTCTTTTTCTTTTTATAATGTAGATCTTTCAATCCGATTACTCAGGGAGTAGCAGTATCGTAATTCCTTTTAAATGGTGCGGCTATAATTGTTGGTTCAGTAAAGGGCGGTATAGATGCAGTGTAGTGCACTGAATTAAATTGGATCCATCCGATCTGGGTATGGCTTGGATCCACGTTCGCAACTCTTCCGTTTCCGTTTTTCAAAAGCCTGCATCTCAACCTCCTGTAAGCGGCGGATCCGGGTGGATGCAGACCCAAAGGCCACGAACGTGGACGGATGGCAATGACCCTGACGGGTATATCCTATACTCAGCCCTCACCTCAACCTTAATGAGGCGGGTATTTGTTTGGGTTTTCTTTTCTCCATGGGTAACAGGACGGGTAAGTGGTTTCAGTTTGAGTTCGGAACCACCTGAAACCGATGTTTTTGTAAGAAATTATAAGAAAAAAACTTACCAGAATCAATGGTTTGAAACCGCCTATTTCAGTTTCATTCTGGTTCTGGTTCTAGTTTTATAAAAAATGAAACTAGAACCAAACTGAGTGTTATCTGATGTGGGTTGGTTGGGCTTTGGTTTCGGTTTTACCAGTTTTGAGTTCAGTCGGTCCTTGACCTAGTTCGGTTTTGATTGGAACCACCCGATCTTGAGTGAAAATTTTCAATGTTATGTTGCATTTTCTAATGGACAAGTGTGAGATTTAATCTACAGATGGGCTCCTCAGAGTGGCATTCCAGGACTTACACTTTGAATTGAATAGTGGACTGGATATTCTTATGTTACTAAGGTAGATCACTAATAGCATCATTTCGATCATCAAAGCTGTAAATTGCATCTGTCAAATGTTGCTTTCTGCATTCGACATGCATCCTCTTACATACTATCTGCTTGAACTCTTACACTTTTGGTGAAAGTTATATTTATGCTATAAAGAGAAATTGGTTGTGATGGAATTTCATTGTTATGCTCTTCCTTCATCATGTTTGACAATTACTATTTCTTACTCTGTGCTATAAAAGAAGTGTGCTTGAGAGTTAACACCTAATGTTCCTATTTAACCCAAAACAGATCTGTATATTACTAGAGTAAGTTTCAGAAAGTACTCAATCTATGTATGTCTGAGAGTGACCAGTATGTTTTCATTTTCTAATAAGTTGCTTCAGCACTGAGCAAGGATATATAATTCACAACATAGGTTCCCAATATGGTGGTTTGTTCTTTCAAGCCGGCGGCCTTCTAGCCGCTTCTTGATTTCTGTTGCCTTTCTGAGGCCACTATTGGTGGTTTCCAACAAGCCGCCTGGTTTTTCCGGCCATCCTAGGGAGTTCTCTATACTCTTTCCTTTTTTTTGTTTTTTCCATTTCAAAATAGAACTAAAAGCGTAGCGTACCTCTCTTTTACAGATGATGAGACTTTGATACCAGTGATGACGACTTCTCTCAACTTTGCCGGATTCTTTACGAGATACACAGCGGATGGCATTGAAGAGTTGAAGAACAAAAGAGAACGAAGAAAACATGTATGATTCACAGTTTTCACACAGCTGTATTTCTCAAAGAGGGTTTCTTTTTTATTTTCTTGTATATTGAGTTCAATGCGCTGCTACGGATCCATCCTCTCGGATTCTCTAACTGAGTTTTCCGTTGGGAGCCCTTATTTGTTAATTACTGTAACCATCCACAAAAGGCAGCTAGATGACCGGTCTAGCTGTTTTCGTGAATGAGTATGCCGAGAATGGTCATCCTCTGGGCTTTACAGTAAGGTTGTATCGAGGTGTCCATGATGTCAAAAGTCAAGGAAAAAGCGACAGTTCCAAAGAGATAGCTAACTTCATTCTAGATAGCTCTAGTCAAAGGACAAGTGAGGAACAAATGCGTACTAGTCTCTAAGTTGAGAATCTTCCCTTCAACAGTAACACAAAGTGTGATGGCTGCACGGGAGACATGATTGTGAACCAAATATGCTTTGTCATGAGAATGGATCCCCTCTACTCCTCAGGAAGAAAATAGTTGGTTTGTCCCCTAAATTAGTCGATCATTGCAAGTTCGATTAACTTGGGACCATTGTGTCATGAAGTTGGGAGAGGCTCCCTTATAAATTGAGATATGTATTCCGAAATACTTGGAATTGTTTGTAGTACATCTCTCACTATGAAGCGTCTCAGTTCATTGTATTGTTGAAGGCTAGTCTTTCAATTTCTCTGATTTTGCTTTGTTGCATAGAGAAGGAAACCCATGTTATTTCTCCTGATTGATGCGCATATCGGAGCATACTTCAAACTCTTATAATGATCTGTAAAAAATGGTTAATAAGGTTCTTTTTGTCTTAGAGAAAAAAAAAGCATTGGTAATATATGGCTCCAGTGAAAACTCTTAAGCTGAAATGAGATGATCTCTTCCTTCTCGACTGTAATTGTTAATCGGCAAGAGAGCCGTTCCATGACAATTAAGAAGAGGTACGAGAAAATGTGGTCACCTTGCCTGATGCCACAAGTACCAGAGAAGAGAGTTCCAGCTTTGCCATTTATAAGTAGTGGATAACTAGTTGTAGTGACACAGTTCATGATAATGTCTATACATTTGTCGACAAAACCAAAGTGAAACAGAGACTTCTTTAGGAAGTTCCAATCCACTCGATTGTAAGCTTTCATGATATCAATTTTGAACATGGTTGAAGATTTTTTACTAATATGCATTGAGTCCACGATCTCATGGGCTACAAGAAGCCTCTCATGGATGGATCGACCTTTCAGAAATGCTCTTTGATTGCTTGAAATGATTTTGGTTAGGGTCGGTCTCATTTTAGTCATTAAAATCTTTTCTATGATTTTATATAAAAATTACAAAGGCTAATCAGATGGAAATCGCTAACTCGAGTTGCTCCTCCTCGCTTGGGAACAAAGATGATGTTGGTTGTGTTTGCTTCTTTTAGAAGTCAACCTGTTTTGAAGACACTTTGAATAGCTTCACACATCCCTTTCGATGGTGGGCCAATACTTACGATAGAACAAACCGGAGAAACCATATGGTCCGAGGACACTATACGGATCTATTGAAAAAACTGAGTACCGAATTTCTTCATCCTTGACTTGGGCCCCTATTACACTACTCTTTGCGCCACCGTCGATAGCTTGTTGAAATAATAAGCAACTTCCACTTGAATTTCATCAGGTGCATTACATTCAGGGACATCCATTGTGGATCAACAAATGGGTGTTATTAGTGCCAATGTTCCTCTTATATTTGGCATGAAAATACTTACTATTGCAATCACCTTCTTTCAATCATTTGCTTCTACATTTTTGTTTCCAAAAACATTCCTCGAGCTCTCGCAATTCTTGTAATCAATTTCAGATGAGATTTTGTTGGTCCATTTTCTCGGAGACTCTTATGTTGCCTTGTGACTGAAGGCTTTCTAGATGTTTATAACATTCAGTCAAACCTCGAGTTATGTCACCAACTATGTGGGAGTTTCAAGCCTTCAGCTTGGATTTTAGATGTTTTTCACTACGATGTATATTGGAGTGCCCTGCACTTTGATAGCCCAATCATGTTTCACAACTTGCTCACAAGTGGGAAGGAGTGTCCACATCTTGAAGAACTTGAAAGGGGTTTTGGTTGAGGGAGTCAGACTATTGAGATGAACTGGTAGCCCATTATGGTCTGAGATAATTCGAGGTTGAATATATATCGAACAGTCTAGAAAGGCTTTCATCTAGGGAAGATTGACAAGGCCTCTATCCAAGCGGGAGGCAATGAAGGGGGTTCCTTTTTGCCGATTTATTCAGGTGATAGCTGGGCCAAAGACTGGAATCTCTAGTAGATTTGTCTCTGCAATGAGGTCATTGAATTCAATTTCTGCTCGTGGGTTGCTGGTACTTCCTACTCTTTCTTCTTTGGGTCTCGTGCAATTCCAATCACCCACTGGCATCCATGGATCATGATAATCAAAACTCCAAATAGAACTCCATAAACGCTGGTAATATATATCAGTTTGACCTTGTGCAAAATCTGTAGAGTGAGATGTTCTGATGCGTCAATTCTTTGTGCGATCAATGGGCCTTTCCTTGTCAGACAAATGATTCACAACACACTTTGCTCTCGTAGGAGTGCAAGGGACCAACGGTAAGGTGAAATCTTGATCATTCAGGATCTCAAAAGCTGATTCTCTCACCTGATTGACATAGCTAAAGCTGCATTCAGTAACATTGGGTGTTCCAATATCTACTATTTTGCGGGTCTTTCTTCCTTCTGGCTGAATATGATCTTCAGGATTTGGCTCCGTATAATTAAGAGTTTGTTGTGCTTAAGTCACCATATGGTTGTTATTATGTAGATGGTGCAAGAAACCTGGGGGGTAAGAAGTGACTGCAAGTGCTAATCCACTGGTGATTGTGTATTCCATCTCTCCTCACCACCAGCTAGGGTAGAGTCAGTTGTTAAAGGACGGACTTCGCCTGCTTTGAAGGTGACATCATGGCTATATGGTTGCATGATGGGAGTTTGGTCTTCGTCCATCTCTTGTAACACTCAGAAGGAATTACCTACTTTTGGTTTGTGGTGCTCCATGACTTTCTAAGCCTTTTTTGTTTTTGGAGTATTCTACTTAGTAGATGTCCACGGAGTGGATTGAAACTCGTCATTCTTGACACAAGCTTGATTACGGTCATAAGTCAATCCACAAGCTTTCACTCCTTGCCCAGGGTTTCGCCCATTTGGAATAGGTTTCAGAAAGAGCAACTAACTTTCACTCCTTGCCATCACCCATAATGAGAATGCCTGAGTCATCTTCTTTAGTAGGCTCAAATTCCTTACCGATTACTTGAAACCGTGTTCGATGGTTGTTGGTCCTTTCTGAATGTGTTGGAGAGGGAGGTTACACCCAAGGATCGTTAGGTTGTTGGCTGCCGGAGATTGTTGTCACTGGCGCAATCATAATACTGATTGAGATTACGCCGAGCAGGTTACCAAGCTGAATCTAACAAAGAAATCTTGATCTCTTAAGATACTTATTTCTAAAATAACAACACAATTGCGTCAAGACTCTCTTATTGTATCTTTCTAAATAAAAAGCGCTCAAATAAATCATCTCTTAGTTCTTTATGGTATTTTTATGATCTTAATTTTACAATCTTACCTGACACACTTTATTTAATAGAAAATGACTGTTATTACATAACATAATTTGATGTCCTTTATAAGTTTTATAAAGTTCTTGATATGTATCATGATCAAGTGATGTAAAAGTTGAGTGACATCAATAGAAAGGGGAAACCATCCCTAATCTGTTCTCGTAGGTGCAATTTACTTTGATGAAGCATCTATACATAGTTCACATGCATCGATCAAGCACTGCCGCGATTTCTTAAGAAACTGTAGAAAGAAATTGTGGACCTAAAAAATTTTTTTTAGTCACCTTACCGCTTGTTTATACTATATTAAACAATTTCCTTTCATTTTATCATCTATTTAGTGCTATTCTCAATTTATTTATGACAAACTCATTACGCATACGATCATTTCTTATGTGACCACACATCCACCTCAATATCTTCATTTCTGTCATAGATAGATTTTTAAATATTGATGATTAGCTAACGAACACTTGGAATAATATAATATAGTGGGTGTAGGTTCTAATCTATAGTAAACTTTTAATTTTAATAGTATCTTCTTGTCATACAAAATACCTTATACACCTCTCCATCTTAACCAACCTTCATTAATTATATACATAATATCTTCATTAATTTTCCTATTACTCTAAAAAGCTACTCTAGGTATTCAAAGTTTCATTATAAAGGATGCAATGTATTCCCTTACTTCCTATCTTTGTAACATCTCCAACATATTCATTAATTATATGCATAACATCTTCATTATTTTTTCTAAATTATTAAACTTGCATTCTCTATATCCTATTTTTGTTCTACTAAGCCTTCACTTCCTAATATTTTTCTTCATAGTTTCAATTTCTTGCTAACTTTTTCTTAAGACTCATTCACTAATGTAATGTCATCAATAAATAACATATACAAAGGTACTTCATCTTCAATATGCTTTGTTAACTCATCAACAACCAAGATAAATGACTTTGGATTTAAAGTTGATACTTGATGTAATCCAAATATAACTTCAAAGAAATCTTAATTCATTTAAGAATTCACACATGTTTGTGCACCATCATACATGTTTTTTATAAGATTTAAGTTCTTCAAAGAATATCTTTTGATAGCCTATCCTAAGCCTTTTGTAAATTACTAAATACCATGTGAAGGTCTTTTCTCCGATCTAAAATGTTTCATAAGACGTATCAATAGGTGAATTGCCTTGATATTAGATCTTCCTAGCATGAACCAAGTTGATTTTTTGTTGTACATGATACTTGTCTCAGTTTACATTCAATATTCTTCCTTATAATTTGATATTATGATTGATTAGGTTAATATCCTAATAATTCACACAATTCTAAATATCTTCCTTATTCTTATTTATTAGTATAAGTATATTCTTCCTTAAATCCTCAAGTATATGTTGATTTTTCACATTTCATTAAATAATCTTGTAAGCCAAGAGACACCCGTCTCTCTTAACAACAACAACAATAACAACAACAACTAAGCCTTTTCCCATACTAGACAGAGTCGGCTACATGGATTCTTTGTTTCCACATAGCTCTGTCACGTGCCATGTTAGCAGTTAACTCACAATAAGCTAGACAATTCTTTATTGTTTCTTTTCAACACTTTTGTGGTCGTCCTCTACCTCTTTTAATACTTTCCAAATTTAGTTTTTCGTACCTTCTTACAGGTTTTTCTTCTGATATTCTTTCTATATGTCCAAACCATCTTAAATGTTATTCTCTCATTTTATCCTCTATTAGTGTCACTCTTAATTTGTTTCTAATAACCTCATTATGTATACGGACTTTTCTTGTATGACCACTCATCCATCTCAACATCTTCATTTCTATTACATACATCTTTTGTACATGTTGATGGTTAACTACCAAACACTCCGAATCATAAAACATGGCAAGTCTATTTGCTGCTCTATAATATTTACCTGTAACTTTAATCGTATCTTCTTATCACAAAGAATACCTGATGCTCCTTTCTATTTTAACCAACCAGCATTAATTCTATGTGTAACATCTCCATCAATTCTTCTATTTCTCTGAAAAATTGACCCTAGATATTTAAAACTTTTATTTTGGAGGATGTAATGTGTGCCAATTTTAATTTCTATGTCATATGAAGTAACCAAATAATCAAACTTACATTCCATATATTCTGTCTTTGTTCTACTAAGTCTAAGGCCTTTGCTTTTTAATGCTTCTCTCCATAGTTTCAATTTTCTATTAACTTTTTTCTTAGACTCTTCCACTAACACAATGTCATCTGCAAATAACATACACCAAAGCACTTCATCTTAAATATATTTTGTTAACTCATCAATCACCATTATAAATAAGTATGGACTTAAAGTTGATCTTTGATGTAATCCACTATTAACTTCAAAAAAGTCTGCCATTCCTTCATGAGTCCTCACACATGTTTTTGCACCATCGTACATGTCTCTTATAAGGTTAATGTATATCAATGGGATGCCTCTTTTTTCCAAGGTTCTCCAAAGAACCTCCTTCGGTATCTTATCATAAGCTTTTTCTAGATCAATAAATATCATGTGAAGGTCTTTCTTTTTTACTCTAAAATGTTTCATAAGATGTCTCAAAAGGTGAATCGCTTCAAGAGTAGATCTATCTGGTATGAATCTAAATTGGTTCTCTGTTGTATTTGATACTTGTCTTAGCCTATATTCAATAATTCTTTCTCACAATTTTATAGTATGACTCATTAACTTGATACCTCGATAATTCACACAATTTTGAATGTCTCCCTTATTCTTATATATGGGTATAAGTGTACTTGCTCTCCATTCCTCGAGCATCTTTTGGTTTTTCCATATTTCATTAAATAGTCTTGTGAGCCAAGTGATTCCTATTTCTCCTAGTATTTTCCAAACTTTTATAAGAATATTGTCTGATCCTACCGATTTACCATCCTTCATATGTTTAAGAGACTCTTTGACTTCATTCTTTTGAATATGTCAGTAGAAATTGTGGTTTATATACTTTTCTGATTTGGCTAACTCTCTTAAGCTGATACTAACATATTTATTTTCATTAAAAAGCTTATAAAAATAAAATTTTCATCTATTTCTTATATAATCATTTGCCACTAGAATTTTGTCATCCTCATCTTTAATGCATCTAAAAGAATTAAGATCTTTAATTTTCTTATCTCTAGCCCTAGCTATCCTAAAAATATCTCTTTCACCCTCTTTTGAGTTGACTTTTTTATATAAATCCTCCCAAAATTTAGCTTTTACTTCATTGACAACCTTTTTCGCTTCCTTTGCTTCTTATAAGCCTTTAAAGTTTCACTAGTTTTCTTAGCATACTATAATTTATAACATACCCTCTTTGCCTTGATTTTATTTTGTACTACTTGACTACTCCACCAAGCTTCTTATTGTGCCGGTACTCCTCTCTTAGATTTGCCTAACATATCTTTCACCACTTTCCTAATATGTATAGCCATATTGTTCCACATATCACAAGGTGTACCAACATAATTTCAAGCATCTCCTTGAAGGACTTTTTTGTTTAAATATATCTTCTTTCTCGCTTTTGAGGTTCCACCATTTAGTCTGAATTGCTCGATGTATTCTTTTCTTCTTTCTACATTTTTTATTTGTAAATCCATAACTAAAAGTCAATGTTGGGTGGTTAAACTTTATCCTGAAATTATCTTGCAATCTTTACAATACGTTCTATCTTTTTTTTCTACAAATAAAGTAATCAATTTGTGTTTGTGATAAGCCACTCTTATAAGTAATTAAATGTTCATCTCATTTTTTGAAGATTGTATTAACTATAAAGAGATCAAATGCCATAGCAAAATTTAAAATCTCCTTACCTTTCTCATTTATATCCCCAAAACCAAAGTTTCTATGAATACCTTGGTATCCTAATGCCTCTTTACCAACATGTCCATTTAAGTCTCTTCCTAAACAAATCATCTCCCTTTGTGGAATCCTTTGATTCACCTTATCTAACTCTTTTTAAAAAGTTGTCTTTATACTATCTTCTAGGCCTACTTGAGGTGCGTAAGCACAAAGTATATTCAAAACCTCTGCTCGTAACACTAATTTCAACGTCATGATTCGGTCACCATATCATTGTATGTCTACTACACTATCCTTTAAATATTTATTTATGATAATACCAACTCAGTTTCGAGCTTTTTTCTTACCTGAGTACCATAATTTAAAACCTTTATCCTCTATCTCCTTTACTTTTTCTTCAACCTACTTTGTCTCTTATAAACATAGAATATGAATCTTTCTCCGAATCATAGTATCTACCACCTCTATTAGCTTACTGGATAATGTTCTGATATTCTAAGAACCAATACGAATCTTATTATCTAAAACTAGCTTCCTTACATACTATGAAAACCCTCTTTATATTTGATTTACTAAATATCTAACAAGACATAAAAACCTTTGGTTACTTTTTAATGCATTAAAGTTTTATAGTACACCGTTGAGAGGGTTACTCCATTCAAAGACTCGTAATCCTCAACAAAGTTTTACAAGAAGCCTGATACAATCAATCTCCTTTGGCATCTAGACTTGGGAGCGGTCATGGTAAACTTTAATGACAGCTGACTCGCTCACGTATCTTTGAAATCTGCAACCTATTCTTGTTCTCGTACGTATCAAAGGGAAAGTGTTTCAATGGTTCATACTCAAATGGAATCCAAAGAAATCTGAATCAAATCCTGCTATGAGAAGCTAATATTATGCGTAGAAAAAGGACCTTTAAAATCTTGTAGTGATAAAATTATGTCATGCTTCTACAAAAGAATTGCGAGACATGTACACCACAAAACATACACCAACAGATATATCTCTTTTATGTTTTAGAATCAACGGTGTCCAACAGATATATCTCTTTTATGTTTTAGAATCAACGGTGTCAAACCCTAACTTTAGTGGGTTCCGTATGCATCAGTTTCATGTCAAACTCGACCCATGGTCATCTACCAGTATCCAAACTCTCGAACCAAACCGAAGGCCAATCTCTTAATAGGTGACGTTTTTCGTGTTTCAGGTCGTGCTCCAGTCATGTCGAAAGCAGGCAACATATGGAGGGTTCATATTACTTTAGGTGCAGATGAACACAAACTTTTGGGTAGCAGGTCTTCCATGGTTTGAATGTTATATTGTCCACAATTTCGTGTTTTATGGTGTGATTTACAGTTGAAATAACACGTTTTCTTCTGCTTGTTATTTTTGGTGGACAACAACCATAACTAAGCCTTTTCTCATACTAGATGGGAGTCGGATTCTTTGTTTTCAGAGTTCTATCATTTGTCATAATTTACTCACAATAAGCTTCATCATTCTTTATTGTTTCTTTTCAGCACTTTTGTAGTCGTTCTTTCTGTCTTTTAATACTTTCCAAATTTAGTTTTTCTTGTTGTGATGTCTAAAAAGCGATTTTTGAAACCGTGTTGATGTCCGTTCTCGTGTCGTGTATGAAACGGGCGACAGCAGTGTCTAACAGGTCAAGAGGTCAAGGTTTAGCGAGTCGTCCGGGTTTCAACCCATAATCCATTTATTTCCCCCCTTATCTCTCTCTCCCCATGTCCGCCGTTTCTGCCTTCCAATCTCTTTCCATGGCGGACGGACGCCTCACATCCCTCCCTACCATCCTCACCACCAAGAAATTCCGATGCCCCCTTCGTCTATCCTCCCTTGCTCTCCGTCATTTCTCCCTCAAGTCTCAAATTTCGTTCGTTTCCGTGAAGAACGAGAAGAAGTACGGTGCTGGTTTTATCGTTCGCACCTCTGATTGGGCTCAGGCGGCGCAGGTCGAGGAAGAAGAGCTCGTGGTCGGCCAAGAAGAATCTGTTGAGGCGCGCGTCTCCGATTGGGAGGGAGAGAATGAAGCAGATTTTGAAGGAGAGGACGTGGGCGAGTCGGTCGAGGAAGGTGGGTTCGATGAGGAAGAGTCGTATCCAGAGCCTCCGGAAGACGCGAAACTCTTCGTTGGTAATTTGCCTTACGATGTAGACAGCGAGCAGCTCGCTCAGATCTTCGATAAGGCCGGGATTGTGGAAGTCGCAGAGGTAATTCTTTGTATACGTGTAAAATTTTGTCTTTGTGGGTTTTCGTTTCTGAGTTGACTTTTGACATTGATATTGCTAGAGATGATGGAAGAAGGTTGTTTTATGTCTTGGACGCGGTTTTCTCCTTGGGGCTTTTTGGTTTTTCAGTGAATTATGAAGTTGGTATGGCTAGAAATAAGAAAAGAAGAGGGAGGTTCTAAGAACGAGTTTTCCGTGGTTTTAGGGCTTTGAATTGCTCGAAAGGAAGAGAGAAGATGCTGTTGTTGTTGTTCTAGTAGTATTGTCCAAAATGTTTTGTGATGAATTTGGTGCTTAATGTGGTGTGTGTTTATGGTAATTTTTTGTAGGTTGTTTATAGTAGAGAAACCGACCAGAGTCGCGGTTTTGGCTTTGTGACCATGAGTACGGTTGAAGAAGCAGAGAAAGCTGTGGAGTTGTTTCATCGTTACGTAAGTTCACCATTTCTTCCTATTTCTTGAGTCGAGCATATTGGATTTCCAGTAAACATGTCTCTTGCTTTGAAACTTTTTCTTGAGTATATATTGGTACAAACTTATGATGTTTCACGCTTTTTTTTATGTGGTGTGATGATATGTTCCATCATCTTACTGTTGTGGTTCCCTAGTCAAACCGGGTGTCCACCTATTAATTCACTTGACAGCAATTTGATAGCTCATGCTGGTTTAAATTCTTTTAAGTTCATATCTCTCTCTCTCTCTCTCTCTCTCTCTCTCTCTCTCTCTCTCTCTCGTCTCTGATATAATGTCCTTGTGTCAAATCAATACTCTTAATGTTTCTTCGAGAATGTTGCTCTGTAAATTTTAGTCAATAGATTGCCGGCCTCTGAATTCAATCTAAGAATTAGCAAGACCTGCCAAAACTGTTTCCACATCGAAAATTCACAGCACTTGTGCAACATGTCTTTTTACCATCTAATGTCTGCAGAGCTGATATTAGATTTTATGAAGAGAAAAAGATTTTCCAAACACTGTAATATCAGAATATGCATTTGCGATATGAAAATGGAGAAGTGACAAGAAGATCGACTAAGTTTGTGATTCTTTCATATGGTTTGCAATATGGAAGCATTGACTTGGTCCCTTTTGAAGTAGTTATAGGATCTCTACATAAATATAGAACTGACATTATCAAATTGGAAATGTTTATCCTATCTTGTGTTTAGTCTTTATGGCTTTTGTATTATGCCTTTCAGATAGCCTCTCCAATGATAAAGATTGTCCTGAGGATGCTTTATTCTGATTTGATACATGTTGAGGAGTGAGTTAGGTTCTTAACCATGATTGGTGGATTCCTTCTTTCTTTTTCATCCTGCAGCTTCACTAAGTAGTCAGATAGAATGAGTTGGTCATTCATTTAGTTCAGAATGCTTAGAAACTTTGAGGTCTGACCTGAAGTGTCTATGTCATTTCCTGATAGTATTTTTTGATCAAGCGATATTTGTGTTTGGGAGAGAACTTGGCAATTCATCTGGGCATGTTCGACTCAGATAAAGCATGATATTTTCCAAATTTGGCCACGTTCTTGTGGCGCATAAAACTACTTCGATGGTTGTGAACTGTGCAGTTTTCAACTAAGAATCTGTTGCTGCAAGACATGATGAAATAGCGCCTTACACTTTGCCTGGAGGAGGATGATATTTCGTGATAATGTCTAAATTGTTTTATGAAGAAGAGAACATGGCTACTCGGTTAAGATTTTGCAGGCAATGTGCACGAAACAAAATCTAATTAGGACACTCAGCAACTATTTCTATCTGCAGTATGGCCTCCCATCGACTTTACACCGCATCTCTTTCTGGTGTTGGAAAAAGAATCAAGTGGCTCCATGTGACTCTGTGGGGAGGGTCTCTTTTGCTATTTTGTTTTGCCAAAATGATTCTTTCTTTCTTGAGAACAAGTAACAAACAATTTAGTGTACCATGTTGTAGTGCACTTAAACCTTATGGAAACTTCCTTATTGCACCATTCATCTCTCTTTCTCATATAATTTTAGATGCATCATTCAATATAAACAAGGGGTAAGACTGCTTATTGGGGTAAGAATGCTTATTACTTGTTAAGTTGTAGGATAACAAATATCACTTGGTCATGGACTCTGAGGAAAGCTCTTATGGCAGATCACATGAATAATATACCAAATGAGGGGGAAGTTATTCTCCGAATATACAATTGGATAAATGCTGTTGCTATGGTTGTCTCTGGAAAATTAGTTGTGCTGTTAATGTGATTTGCATAAGTCCATATATTGCATGATCTTAGGTTTCAATGTGTCCAACTTAGGCACTTTGAGCCTTGTGAACAGATGGAGATCTAAGGAACTGTGGTTCTACTCCTGTTTATGTTAGACTTGCTCTACTGCACAGAAATATGGCTACGGTTTGACCATGTGCCATGTGCTTGTCTTTCTTCCTCTTGTAGCTTCCTAAACATTTGCTTTCTGCAGCATAAGACTTCTGAAATTAATCAAATTTTGATGTCTCATTATGATGCATTTTCCAACTGAGGATTAATCTGCATTGAGACAGGACCTCAATGGGAGGCTCTTGACAGTCAACAAGGCATCTCCCAGAGGATCAAGGCTGGAGCGTGCTCCTCGTGAATTCAGTCCTTCTGTCAGGATATATGTTGGAAATCTGCCATGGCAAGTTGATGATGCACGACTTGAGCAAGTCTTTAGTGAACATGGAAAAGTTGTGGATGCAAGGGTTGTCTGTGACAGAGAGAGTGGACGATCACGTGGATTTGGCTTTGTGACAATGTCATCAAAGGGTGAAGTTGATGATGCAATTGCAGCTCTTGATGGACAGGTGAGAATGCATTGCTTGCATCTAAGAAAATTGGCAACAACCCCATCTCGTGGATTTATTCGGTAACTGCTTTCTCTATTGCATGACAGATTTTGGACGGGAGGGCCCTTAGAGTCAACGTTGCTGAAGAAAGGCCAAGGCGTAACTCCTTATGATAGCTAAAAGTACAGTCTCTTTCTCATCAGTCACTGTAATCTCCAATCTGTCGGATAGCTGTTTGTTATTTATAGTATTCTCGTCATGTTTTCCCCTTACCATTTTTCAATTTATTTTGGTAGTTAACTCTAGTGTTAGAGTTGCAGACAGGCGGTTGCCCCACCTAAAAGAGGAATCTGTCAAAGTTCTTTCTTTTCCTCACTTATATTCATTATCTGCCGGTGTTGGAAAATTTCCTAAGTGCATATCCAGGTGATGTTGATAGTTTCTTGAATACGTTTATTTGTCATAAGATGGATCAAATAAGCAGACTCGGTGGATGACAAAGGTTCATGTGCCAGATGTTTTGCATGGTTTTGATATGTAGCTTGTTTATCTGCAATTCTGTTGTTGGAAGAGTGTTTTTCTTTTTCCTTTCACAGAAAAGTTGGATCACATTGGGTTTCTTCAAGGAACCGGTTTGGATGTTGATAGAAATTTCACGGGAGCTAATGTTTATGTTTGGGCACAGAAGAGGACTCGATCAATCACATACAAATATATTCTCAATCTTCAAACAACTTCAAAGGCATTCATGTAGCCTTTTCTGTTTCTTGCGCTGTGTTTGCCTCCAGGAATGCTCATCTCTTGTGCGTGAACATCACAAGCTGGGATCAGTCTCCGGAGATTACTCAATAGTGCTGATATTTATATATAGCTTGCCTAAAACCAAACCTTTTCCTACACTATAGGTGGGTAGACATCATGGATCCTTAACTGCTATATATGGTTGCCTCTAATATATTTGCGCTTTTATTACAGCTCTCTTTTGCAGTGGATATGCTTCAGTTACTCTTTCTCTCTCTCACACACACACACGCACACACATTTGCACACACGACAGACTTACCTTGAAACTTCGATTATGATTATAATTTTTGTAACCATCTACCTCTTACATTTGTGTTTGTGTGACAGCATCTTCGTGCGAAGCTCGAATCACGGGAGTGTGGTGTGGTTCAGTCCCGAATCCTTGGAAATTTGGAACAGTTACCTTAATTATCACACCTGCACTGGTTGCGACCACAACATGGCTTGAGCCGATGTCATGTAGTTGCTTCTCGCGTGAGCGGTAACTAAATACAATACTAATTAAATTTAATTAAGTGAAATATCTAACTTAAATAATTCAATATCCAAGATCCAAACAATACGTTCAAAATGATGTAGAATCTATTATATATATATATAACTCAAATAAAAAGAATTTCTAAATAGTTTAACACTTATCGTATAATCTAAATGCAAAATGTAGATGTATTCGATTGTAACTCCTTTTCATGTACTTTGGAAGTGCTAGTTTCATGATAAATTGTAAAGTTTTATAATTATTTTATAATAAATTGCAGTTTTATTTTAAAATCATGATCTTAAATTTGTGTTCACATGTATCATCAGTTACGATAATTACAATTCATATTATGTTTGCTTCAAAGGCCACAGGAATTGTTCGACCTTTCTTAACGTGATTTCGATAACTTTGTTCATTATGGTAATCATGCAGACTCTCACATTAGAGTGCTTGGGAACACATCTTATATTCGTTCCAAGCTGGAACATTGAGAGACTTTTAAGTCTTTGGAGACCTTACATAACTCACACAAATACAACTCATATATTAATACATCATTGCATTTTAAAACCAATTTCAATTCATCACATTCAAAAATAATATCTAGATCCGTATATATCCAAATTCATATCCACACAATATTTAAATACTAGGCTCACATAAATACATGCATATCAAAACATGCTTTTTATCAACCAAGCCATAAACAATCTCTATTTCAAAAGATATCAAAACCTATAATTGCAAACCTAGCATGATTTTACAAAAGAATGTATAACCCTTACTTGAAGGAGCACTAAGATCCAATCTCCAAACTGTTGGGTCACACTTATCAACGTTAAATTCTTCAATTTTAATCTCTAAATAATTACATATAATTAAAATATTAGAATTCATTTAATTTTGAGTCGAGTGCGTGTCCAAATTGGATCCAAACGACCTTAAAATCTTCCAAAATTCAATTTGAATCTATTTAAGCTATCTTGGATTCGAACTGATATCGAGTTCCATATTAAATTGAGCAACACATAGGTAATTTGTGTCCTTATGTCGACACAAAACCTAGAACTATTGAAACGAGTTCTAATTCTCACTCAGAACCCGTTTCAAGACCCAACCCAAGCCTAACCTATTTCTAACACAGAATCTCATACAACCTGATTTTGTCTCGTTTTGACACAACTATTCTTAGACACGCAACACAAAGACACGATACGGAATAATATCATTTCAAGAAGTATAGGACACGAGACGTCTTGTAAGACACGAAACAACACAGGAACCAAGACACACCCAAAAAGGAGTCGGTTCCCTTGGTTTTTCGGCATTGATTTCGTCATTTTTCGGTGACGACCAAGGCCGACCGTGGCCCTAACCGACCGCCGGCCTCCTCTCTTACAATCTAGCCCAACATCGGCCACCAACGGTGTCTATCCCGTAGTATAATCATGCATAGAATACCCGAGATGCTTAAGCATGTTTAAAACATAATGTTCGTCTCCATAACCCTGACCTGATGATACCTCAACCCGCAGATACTAGGAGGACACAACAGGAATACGACCTGCAGCGCATGAAACACGATCCGGAAGTATAGACTCTATACATCTTATTAGTGCGTGGGATAGTGAATAGGTACGAGAAGTAGGCACCTGAATCTGGAACTGAAGATGCTGGCCATGCAAGTCCCAAGCGAGAATAGTTCTCCTTGATTGATCTGGTTGATTCAATTAAATTATGAACACTTCCCTTGTTTTTCGGCATCCGACTCATTTCCCCGAAATGAGTTTATAAGGATAGCTTGCCATCCAGTACTAAAACTTGGATTTAATACGCATTTTAAGTAAAGCAAACACCATGTGGTAGGAGACAACAATCTTCCAATTTGCTGTTTTTTAATGAGTTAACTTCCAAGTTGATTTTTCGAGAAGAAGCTCCGTTAAATTAAGCTGGTTCAGGTCGATTTTGACATTGGCCAACTATGGCTTAAAAACTATTAGAACCACCCTCCAAGCCATCACCGGATTTGGGATGGCAATGGGATGGGGCAAAGGCTGGGTTTCACCCAACCCGCGCACGACTAGCATTCAAGAAACCTGTTAGAACCGGCCCTGTGCCCCCAAGATCATTTTCTCACAAAACAAAAACATAATTTAATATTCATATTTGTATAAAAACATGAAAATATATTAATTATTAATTAAAAAAAGCGCAATCATTGGAACAGAGTACTTACCCTAAACCCATTCCCGACCGGTCGTCCCATCTGGGAACAGGTGGGGAGGATACACGGGGTTGGTTCAAGATTGCCATCCCTATCCCAGATGAGAGTTTCTAATATCTGGTATTAGTGATGCTAGAAGTCCATTGGACGTTGAAATACAGTGTCCATATCAGATCAGCTCTGCAGCCTGATGTACATATCCATGGCTATTGGCATCCCATATTATTCATGGTAGAAATATGAGCACGTCATTTTATCCACAGTACAAAATGTTATGGCACATCAAGTGTAAAATCGTGTATGGTTAATGGTGCCTTCTGTTTTGTTTGTGCCTGTAGGCGTGTACAGATTCCTCTCCCCTTTGTCTCTATTTTATATATATATATATATATAACAGATCCTCTCCACACTTATTCACAATAATTTCATAACTTTTAAGGGGTGGTAGAAAAGTAGGAAGAACATCTTTATTAAAACCATACCACTCAAAAGTAATGATTGATGTGAGTATGGTCTAGACGAAAAAACCCATACTATCTTTCATATACCCACTTACGTTTCAAAAAATTTAAAGATTTTAAAAAAGAATAAAAAATAATGTTGTTGCATTCATATAAAATCAAGCAATATCAATGGTGGCATTATCCACTCACTCACTCTAACTCTCTCTCACACATACACACATGTATATATATATATATATATATATATATATATATATATATATATATATATATATATATATATATATATAAAGTGATTAGATCCTACCCATTTTACTCATGTCCACCTGTTGCTTTTGAGTGATATAAGCGTAATGAAATATTTTTCTTACTTTTTCCAAAACCTCTTAAAATATTTATATTATACTCATGCGTCTAAAATAAGTGAACATGAACCAAATTTTAATATATATTATACATAGTAAGTTTTGACCGTAAAATGTCCTTTAGTGTATAATCTTGCATAAAAATTTATGTTGTATGATGAAGAGAGATGTGAATTAAAAGTACTATTGAATTTTTATACTTTTCGTTTAATGCACTGCCAATACTAGAAGTTTTTATAAACTAATCCTCACAAGCACATAAAACTGCTTCATCATAATTTTGGGAAGAAAAGAATTCAAGAACAGTTGAAAAGAAAACTGTGCACCAGCCGGGAATCCAACCCGGGTCTGTACCGTGGCAGGGTACTATTCTACCACTGGGCTGACATTGTAAGATTTTGGAATCTCATGAACACATACTTCTTGTAGCATCATTTTGGAAACAAAAGAATTCAAAAAGGGTAAAAACAAAAACGTGCACGAGTCGAGTCTTTACAAACGCTTAAGATTATAAGATTACGTACAAAAAAATATTATGCAGCTAAGACACACATACACTCTCTTAATATATATATATATATATATGCACCAATAGCAATATTTATGTGATTATGGGTGTTTAGAGCAAGCGCTACTCTTGTTATGTCGTTGTGATATAGGTTCGGAGTCTAGAGGATGACCTAATTAGACAAAATAGATGCTATTTAAATTAAAAAGGAAGAAAACAGAAAGGGGCAGTTAAATGGGCAAAAAAAAACAGGCAACTGTGCCTGTTTTGGTCACAAAAGCACATGCGTGTGTGTGTGTGAGAGAGAGAGAGTACCACGCTGCCCACAATTGTTCAGTTCTCTGGCATACGGTGCTTTTTATCCCTTACATCAGAGGCAAGACACTGAGTGCATCGAATCAAGCTAAATGCAACTGGATGTTTGCGACTTATAATTGGTGTAGGACGTCTCTCACCCTATCTTAGATGGTACATACACATATACCCTTTCTGGCCCTTTTAGTACTACTATTATTATTTTGATAATATTTCTGTCCCTCTAGTTAAAAGATAGAACAACTCCTAATAACCGAGCAATCAAGTTTTAAAAGCTCTAATAATCTAGCAAATCAATCTTATGCATTCAGTCATTGTAATGAAGCGTATGTGAGCTGTAACTGTTTTCATTCATATTGTGGCAACGGATCATTGAACTACTCTCATTAAATAAACCACCAACCAAACTCTCTTTGTCGAAGTATTGCATGGTTGAAAACATAAGACCAAGAGCTGCAAATAATAATTCTTTCTCCTTGAAAATAAGAAGAGATTTAATAAAGTATGACAGACAAACGTAAGTTTCTGTAGTTTTGTGTGTGCGTCTGTCTGTGTGTGTGAGAGAGAGAGAGCCAACCGAACCATCTAGGTGTTGCGTCATCGTAGACACATATAGAGGAAAAACTATACATTGATAATTCTTTCTCCTTGAAAATGTACAAGATAGAGATTTCATGAAGTACAGCAGATACAAGATTCTTCACGCGCAGACGTGTGTGTGTTGAGAGAGTGAGAGAGAGCCTTTTATCGTAGACATATATAGACGAAAAACTAATCATTGATAATTCTCTCCTTCAAAATGTACAATATATAGATTTCATGAAGTCCAGAAGATAGAAGTAAGATTCTTCACGCGCAGGCGTGTGCGTGTGTTGAGAGAGACAGAGAGAGAGAGCATAACTAATATAAATGATACTTTATTCATGATTTCCTGCCTTGTTCCTTTATGCGACAAGCTGTGCTAATGACAGTCTAGGCTTGAACTGAACTTGTAGTCCGTGCCTCATGAAAAGGGTAGTTGTTAACTTGGGCTCCACCGGATGATCCTTCACAACACAGACAGAAAATCTCAACAAAAGGGAGGTAGCCACCGTCTTCATCTGGTTGTAAGCAAATTTCTTTCCCAAACACAGCCTTGGCCCTGCATTAAACACAGGAAATTTGAACATATTCTCACTCACAAAGTGACCCTCTTTAAGCCATCTCTCTGGCTTGAATTCCTCGCAATCTTTTCCCCATATAGATTCCATCCTCCCCATTGAATATATGGAATAGAGGATCCTTCCACCCTTTGCTATCGAGTGTCCATCAGGAAGCACATCATCTGCTAAAGCTTCTTTGAAGTCGATAGGAACAGATGGGTATAATCTTAGAGATTCAGATAATGCAGCATGCAAATACTCCATTTTTTTCAACTCATTAGATGTAAAAACGATGTTGGCGGTGCCCATATGATCAGTATTAACTGATCTTTGTCTCATAATCTTGACTATTTCATCTAAAATCCTGCTTTCGACATCCGGATTTTTGCTAAGAAGCCAGAAAAACCATGCTAATGCAACAGAGCTTGTGTCTCTGCCCGCCAAGATGAAGCTAATACAAAAATCCTTCAAGAACTTATCCGAGTAGAGAGGGTTTTTGGCTTCCATGAGACTTGATAAGAGATCAGACCGGTGGCTTAGGCCACCGAGTTTTTTCGACTCGATCATTCGATTCGACACCACGTTCTCTGCAAATGCGTGGACGATCTTAACTGCTTGTTTCAGTTGCTTCTCAGAACCAACTTGGAAATACCTCATGGTTTTCCAGATGATTGGTGGCACAGTAAACCTGAACAATTTTAATCATCAAATCAGTCAAGCCTTTAATTAGTTAACCAACTTGGAATTACTAAATTCGAGCTGAACTTCAACTAGTGCTTGATTATCAAAGCTTGAAGCCTTTAATTAGAATAATACGACAAAAAATGTTGTAATTTCCTTGAAGCACAAAGTGAGAAATTTGATCATAACCTGAAAAGGGATTGCTCTGTGGCATGTTCGAAAGCACGCGCGAATGGCACATCTGGAAGATCGTCTGCAAGACACCCGGGATCGATTCCTAATGCTGCCATGCATATATTATCAAAGGTGAATCTTAGGAGCACATCTTGCAGGTCGACGCTGCCGCCATTGTTGCTGAGCTTCTCGGCGAGCTTGATGAGCTTGTTGTGAGTCAAGCCCTCAATGGTCTTGGCTGAGTATTCAACAAACCTCGCTGCATGCATCTCGCTGCTGGCTGCCCTCCTCTGCTCCTTCCACAAATCATCGTCGGCGTTGAAGATGCCATCGCCGAGCAATTCGGCAAACCTCTCCGTGTAGTACTTACCCTTCGGATAGTTCTTGAAGTTGGTCTTGAGAATGTATTCGATGTTGGCCGGGCTAACCGTGACGAGCCCGAATGTGCCACCAACAAGGCCCCTGTAAGGGAATGTACCACCGGCTCGAACAAGAACTCTGGTGAGGTACTCATAGGCTTCATTAATGTGAATGGATACACTGGGGATGCACCCTACCAGAGGCCACTGCATAATTCCTTTGCACCTGAGTTTGTTCATAAGGGAACTGAAAATAAATAGACCAATAAGAGAGATGGCAATATCTGATAGAGTGATACCCTTCATTAGCTTCAAGAAGTGTTCTTCCATCCCTGACTCCCAACCTCTCATCATGTAATATACTCTGTCTATGAACACAAAGTAAGGCCAAGAATTATCTGCTCACATGTCTACCTGTTCATGTCATATATATAAGCAACACACACACACAGAGATTGAGAGAGAGAGAGAGAGAGAGAGAGAGAGAGAGAGAGAGAGAGAGAGAGAGAGAGAGAGAGAGAGAGAGAGAGCTGTTCGCTTGACTGCATTAGATGTGTTTAGTTGGAAAAACCAACATGGTCATTGTTTATGATTTAATGTTTCACATGGGGCCTATGATGTAAAAGTTTTTCATGCATGATATCATTGTAGCAGTCGCTTGATCCTGTGGAAGTTGAAAAAAAGGTTGCTTTTGATTAAATTAGGTCTATAATTATTGTAATCCTCTCTTCTTTTCCATTCGATTTGTTTATTTGTCTGCAATCTTCATCATTGTCCTCGTGCTGACAGGCTTTCAACAAGTTGCAAGAATAAGGCCTTCCAGTAACAAATGATAAAAATTGTTGTAGGTTTTAAAAGATATACTGTTCGCAAATAATTTGATTGTTATGCTATAACACACACAGACACGCTATGTAAAGTATATCCTCTTTGTCGATTTGTCGATGAATCAACATTAATTCATGGTAATTAGTGCTTCATTTTGCAATTGCATGGACGGTGAATTAAGAACTAGACAAGTTATCAGGAGTTCGATGAAATATATGCATGTATACATGGATGGTGAACATCAGCAGCGGATCTAGATTTTTTTGTGGATTGGGGCGAACTGCCTATTCGACCATTTGAAGTGGCGCGAGCTACTACCTATAGTTACCATGGATTCAATCAACCCTATAAATTTTTAATTGGTTTTCAATGTAGATCAGCCACTGGTGAACATACCCTTTTTTGTACGATGAAGATATGCTGAAAAGCATGTCATAAGGTACCCAATTAGTTCTATTGTGCTTAGAAGATTAGTATATTTATCGCTGTAGGTTGAGTTAATCTAATTTTTTGACAGTACCAGTGAAATATTTGGCATTGAGATGTCTTCAGTATTGTGATTCGATTGAATTTTCTCTTGTTATCACAGTTTGTGATTCATATTTGTTGTGTAGAGCCAGTGGTTTCAAGGTCTTAACTTCTTCATTCTCACTTGTGAAAAGATGATTTATGGCAGTCAATGCTCATCTTCTAAATGCTAGAGAGATGAGAGATTGCTCATTAAAGATAAAACTAGATCTTCTATTTGCACTTTTTTTTTATTTTGTGGAATGATGAGATTCTTCCTTATTTTGAAAATTCATCCACATTTATACAGGCAGAATTAGTATATCATGGTTTACATACAAATTGTAAGATAACAGTGGCCATATTCGGTCTCCGCGAGCACTCCCACAAAATCTAAAAAGATAGAATCCTCCTGGATTTCAGAAAACAAAGTATAACACAACGAACGTGTGCTTCTCTCTCTCTCCCACTTGCGCGCGCGCACACACACATACAAGATAATTCGTCTAAGAGGAACCGAGCTGAACTCGGAGTATCTGCGTACATTTTAAGATAGCATACACTGCTAAAAGAGCTTTCTTTGGGATCGGTTGGCGGACTGAAGCTAAAACCGATACAGACCGTCTTTGGTTGGCAATCGATTGGAGAAAATAACAACCGTACAGAGAATACGACCCCAAAGAAAGGTATAATAATAGCCACAGTGAAGATATATCTTGTGGCATTTCCATGCACGGTCCGCAGAAACCCACTATTCTACATGTTATATTGAGCAGGCCTCTTGTAAATGCATTCTGCCATGAACAGGAAACTGCAAGATTGCGTACAAACATGTACAGCATGTCTATGGACATACACACAATATATATATATATATATAAGTGGTCAGTGCACACAACCATGAATGCTCAAATCCACTTAAATATATTGATGAGTCAAAATTTAAATTAAAAAGTATCAATGTACCTTTTTGTATATTGTATTTATTCAAATGTATTATATGCATTAAACGCTTTTTATTTTATCTGTCATCCCATGAATAGAGTGGTTGAAATGATAAAGTAGATTTGCGCATTCATAAGTGTGCGTGTGAATGATGCACTCTCTCAATCTCTTTATATAGTCTTACTTGTATAACATCTTTTGATGCATAATCTTATATAAACATTTGATCGTTTGACTTTTGAGATCAACAATGAAGATTTTGAATTAAAAGTACCGTTATACTTGTATACTTTGTGTTTAAATGTAAAATGATTTAACCAAAAGACATTATACAGCTATGACATCCTATAAATATATAAATGTGACTGGTTCCGGCTACCCTGAAACCTGAGAGTGGAACGGAAATGGCTTGGAGCTAGTTCATGTTTGAGGCTTAAACTGTCCCAAACCAAAAGGAAACTATTGAAAGATTTGAAATTTAAAAATTAAAAAAAGTATATGAAAGTTATGGTTTGAAAGATCCAGTTCCAGTTCCATGGAACTTGAACTGAACAGGATTGTACCCAATTTTAGATCCAATTCTAGATCTTGTTTCAGTCAGTTCCTGACCCGATTCGGTTCTAGTGTGTGTGTTGGTGTTGGTGTGTAAAGCAATCACAATTGATTGAAGAGTCCATATAGGTATCTACACCCAAAAGATTTTCTCAATAATTTTGGAGAAAATATCAGTAGAACAATAGATCCTTACCTCATCTTCAATACCAAGCCACTAATTGATTTGCATAATACCCCCCACCCACCCCCATATATATATATATATATATATATATATATATATATATATATATATATATATATATAAGAAACGTACACGACTGAACTTTGAGTTCGACTTCTCAACCGACATCCTTTATCTCGCACCCAGATGAGTCACCGAACTATATAAATCAGGCAGATTTAGGATAGTTGGTCCTCTTATTTTAAGTTTAGAAATTCAAAAAGCACTCCTGATAATCAGCTATTGACAAAATCCTACCTGAAATTTTCAGATTATTAGATTTACTTCAAACTTTTCTATGTTATAAATCACACATCCACCTGAAGTTAACAACGACTTCGTCCATTTTGTGCAAAGCAATTAACTAGTGTTGTCATCAGTCAAGTGGTTTGGTAGATCTAGGGTTGTCAAGACGGGCTTGCTCGGACCCAGCTCTTGTGGGCTGACGATTGACGAAAATATGGTCCAGGCAAGGTTTGAAGAATTACGGGCTGGCCACCATCACACACACGTGTGTCAGACAGAGAGATAGAGATCATGTGTATTTATGACATGTATATAGTTATATATATATATACATGTTATATTATTTATATATTTCTATCAGAGAGACGTGCGGGCATGTGCACACACAAAAATCGGATCCTGTCTATTATTGACATGTTCTCATTTTGCTCTTCGATGGTTTAAGTGTAATTAATTTTTTTGAAGATTTTAAAAAATATATATAAAATAATATTATTATACTCATACCCAAAAAGTTGAGTAAAAAGTATGAGTGGTGGGTAGGATCTAATCACTCTCCTTTTTTTTCTCTTTTTTTCTATATATAGGAAAATCATATTGACATATTAATTGCTCTTCAATAGTATAAGTATAATTTAAAAAGTTTTAAAAAAGATTTTGAAAATGATATATGATAACGTTATTAACTCTCAAAAAGTTATCTCTCCCTCTCTCTCTCTCTCTCTCTATATATATATATATATATATATAAGAAGTAGAAAAGTTTTCCCATACTAGGTGGGGTCGGCTACATGGATTCTTTGTTTCCACAAAGCCATATCATGTGTCATGTTAGTAGTTAACTCACAATAAGCTAGATCATTCTTTATTATTTCTTTTCAACACTTTTGTGGTCGTCCTCTACTTCTTTTAATACTTTCATAATCTAGTTTTTCATTCCTTCTTACGTGTTCTTCTTTTGATCTTCTTTCTATACGTCCAAACCACCTTAAATGATACTCTTATTTTATCCTATATTGGTGCCACACATCATTTATTTTTACTAACCTCATTTTGTATACGGTCTTTTCTTGTATGACCACTCTCATCCATCTCAACATCTTCATTTCTGTCACAGACATCTTTTGTACATGTTCAATCTGAATTATATATTTCGATTATATTTGAAGGATGAAAGCAGGAGTTGATCCTATTGTAAAGGTGCGCTATAAAGAAATGGAGAGTTCAGCAATCAGGCGGGATTCGGCTAACTCCCCATAAGTTAGTTGCTGTCAGTAAATCTCCATTAAGTCTGGGGAATGCACAAGAATATCAAAAGCATCACAATATCGTCGACAATTATCAGTGTCATCCGGGAAGAACATATCAAATTGAGTTAAGCACTAAAATTCTTAGCTTCTTCATTAAAGCCTTCTCCACAGCTGCAGACCTACATTAATGAAGCCACCAAAAACTTCAAAATTGGAGAGTTTTCGCTCTACCAGCAATCCTAAGTTTATGTGGAGACCCACCAAAGAGGCCAAATTAAAGTCTATGCACTTAACTAGCAAGTATTATTATTATTTTGGTTACAATGTGGGGCCGAAGCCTAACAACACACATGCATGTGTTCTCCTCGGGAAATCAAACTCCCCACCTGCAAATGGGCATAGCCTTGTCGGCATGCTAACCCTTTGGTGTGATAAGTAGTAAGCATCCAAATCAAGACGGAGAACCAACTCTCCCTAATAATGTTATCCCATTTTAGGGTGGTATTGCATGCTACTCAAGTGTGTGTGTGTGAGAGAGATTTAATCCTACCCACCACCGATACTACTCACTCATATTCAACTATTGATTTTCCAGAACATGAGTGTAATAACATTGTTCTCTATCCTTTCTTGAAAACGCTTAATTTTTTTAAAGTTAAACTCATTCCAACGAAAAACAATATGTGAACATGTCATAGGTGCAAGATCCAATTTTCATATATATAGAAACATCATATGAGATTTCAATGGAAAAGATCAATTGGGATAAAAGATCCTACCTTACCTCTAATTATAATTATAATAATACACACTTGCACCCACACACACCACACGTGTATGTGTGTATTCAATAGATCGATTGGGATCCATTGGATTTATCTCAAGCCCATAGGATCTTAGGACCCAACTTGGGATCTTGGTAACCATGTTCCACTGTTCCTCTCCCACCTTAAGAAGCATATTGGATTCCATCATCATAACATCCAAGTTTACATTAGAAACATGATTAGGTGCTTAACTATGCCATTAATTATACATTAGGGATGGCTGTGTTACTGTGTCATCTCCTTCAGTAAGTACCTTAGTGGGTTCCATATTCATCATTTATATGCCGAGTACATGAGGAACACGAACATGTACTTACATGTTTCCTTACGTATGCATACGAGTAAACCAAGAAAGCTTTAATGGCTTCATATTGCAGTCAGGCAATCATTCGTTTGAGTACTAATGCCTGGTTCAGTTTGGCCGGGAATTGACCTTTCCAGCCTCCACCCATAAATTCTCTGATTCATCTTTCCAGCATTAGGGATGGCAATGGTAGCCTGACCCTGGGGAACACGAACCAATCCGACCCAAGCAGGGGGGCGGAATACCCGGCAAACCGGGTTCGAGTACGAGGAATACCGAACTGATTTCATCTGGTATGGGGTGGGTAAGGGTTAAGAAACAACCGGTCCATATCCAACCCTATATATACACACACAAACATATAAATATATACATATACATATGTATATATAAATATGTATATATATATATATATATATATATGTATATATAAATATGTATATATATATATATATGTGTGTGTGTGTGTATGTGTATATCTGTCTGTATGTGTGTGTATGTGTTTTTGCACACGTGTGTAAAAATATTGAAAATTTTGAACCACCTAACTTTGATTTTTGTTTAATTATTTGATTTAGATGTACCCAACTATGAGACTTAAGTCCATCATGATTTTGATTTGTTGAACCACCTGGTGCATGGCCAGCCATAACAAACCGTACTCTACAAGAATCATATTTTTAGATAGTTATCCTTTTAATAAATTTTGTTTATCAAATGCTAACTTTCTTTTATAAGGTGCAAGAAAATAGATGAAAATGGTGAGCCCAACGCATAGACTCAATTAATGGCTTCTAGTTCGGGTCTCGCGCACATTCATGTCTGGTCAATATTGTTGCTATCACTCTCATGTTTTGAATTCAAGAGAAAAGGAGATTAAAATAGTAAAATACAATAATATTTAGTTTCAGAAATAAAAGTAGGTTCAAGAAGAAAGCAAAACGAAATAACTCAAAATGATTTAACTTTGTCCTAAATTGGAAAAAATGAATATATAGAATTTAATGATATTGCTAGTTTATAGCTAATTTCATCACAAGCAAAATGTTGGATCATAGAGTGTTAGAATCTTCCATATTAGACAATCAATGTTGAGAAAAATCCTTCTTGCCTTCGCGATGATAGTTAGATATGTCTGGTTCCCGTTTACGTGGAACCAGAACAGAACCATTCTGAAACTGGTTTAGGTTCTGGTTTGGAACCGTTCTGAAACCTTTTTTGCGGTTTCATTTTTTTTTTGAAAAAGAAGCGAATGCACCCTCTAGGGGTCAAACTCCCTACCAACTACAATGGTAGGGAGTGTTCTACCTGTTGAGCTACTGGTATGTTTGTAATAAAGAATTTTCCAAAAAAATATCTAAAACATAATTAGGATCAGTTTGGAACCACTGGTTCCGGTTTCAGGCTAGTTTTCAGAGACCATAATCAAACCGGGAGGTCCCATGTTTCTATTATGATATAGGGGCCGATTCGGATGGTTCCAGTTACCATCGGTTCTGCAAGCGGTGTGGTTCCTGTTCGAACTGCTGAGCCAATTCTGAACCAGCCATGTCTAACCATAATGAGCTACAACAACTCCTTCTGGTAAACCTGGACTTATGGCTCCTAAAATGGGACCGAAACATGTGGTTTGAATAGCTGATTCCAGTTTCAATTTCATGAAAGGATAAACATAACCAAACAATTGGTCCTAGTTATGATCAATTTGTGAACTGGTTCAATGTTGGTTCAAACCGATGGGCCGCCGACCTTTGATATCTATGGAGGTAAACAATCATAGAAGAACTCGACATCAGTTAGGGATTGGCCTCGAATTCCTTTTCCTCTCAGTGATGGCTTAGTATAGAGTCCAAAATCTTGGGCAGGAGAACATTGATTTATATTTTGATATCTTACTTGTTATATGTAGTTGTCGAAACATGCACAACTACGTTTTAAATTAAGGATTGTAAATGTGTCGTCATATCAGGTCAACATACAAACAGGCCAGTAATTAGCTCTTGTGTTAATATATATATATATATAGAGAGAGAGAGAGAGAGGGATATATGCTCAATCCAATTCATGCTTAAATTCACTCAAACATTTTTTATTTTCGATTGATATGATCAATAATAAAGATTTAAATTTAAAAAGTGACTGGAAATAAAATAATACAATTCACTTTTGCATTTAAGTCTCCACCGTTGATGATGCTGAGAGCACGAATTCAACTGAGCATATGGTCTCTCTCTCTCTTATATATATAAAATAAGATCTCGTTCAAGTGGTAAATGTTAATACGATACAGGATAGAGCATATGTGGTGACTAAGAATTTGGCAGTTTGTTGGATAATCTGAAAATCCTTCTTTATTCTTTCTTGGGAAGGAGGTTTGAATAGTTCAACTGAGCATATGGTCTCACTCCATGCTATGGTGGAGAGAGGCATACGTCTGCAGCACCAAATTTCAGATCATATTATAACCCACCACTGAAACCATGGGGTACAACTATGAAAAATTACAGAGTCCGTGGGTTCTTTGCCTCGTATCAAATTCCTTTTGATCACTTCAATGCTTTAGCGATGCATGCACTTCGACTCATCTATAGTGCTCAACGACTCATCGATCTCTATGGTTGAATTTAAGAGATCAGAAGCAGAAGAATCTGAGAAATGAAGAACTTTCAGATAATTTTCTTTTGGGGAGATGAAAAGCAATTTGATATGCTTAAAGGACAAGATGAAAAAAATTGTATGCCGAAAAGCTAATTCCAATGAAATTAAGAAAAATGTTTTACATGAATTGCCTATCGATTGTGCTGGTGAAAAAGAAGATTTGACATGGACGATTGTTGATTCATCGAAGATAAGTCAAGTATGGAAATCAATATTGTACTTCATCATGACCCACTAAGTTAAGCGCATCATTCTTATTAGAAGCAATATTAATGATAGAAATTAAAGCACAACGATGACCAAGAGTCCACATAGCTGCCTCAACCAAAACTAAGTAGCGTCATTTATATTGGTACTTGATCATGATGCACCAAATTAAATGTGGAAAGCTTTTGTTCGACCCAATAATATAATTAAAGGGTAGAGCCTGTGTAACACGGAAACGGGGAAACAACAATATACAGTAAAAAGAAAAACATAAGACCAGTGTCAGATCTACATTTAGCGAAGGTGGGACGTTTCCCCCACCCGAAATTTCGAAATCACAGCCGTTTCGTTCATGTTTGGTGTATCTTTCGTGTTCTCCTTTCTTTTGAAACGCGGAAGGATTGTTCACAGCCGTTTCTGTGCATCATGCAGAATGATAACTACAGATCCATGTAGCTGATTTATGAGTATTAGGCCTTCTTTTGGTTTTGATTTCATTCATCTTTTTCTCTAAAAGATCAAGATAGTGATGAAAGGGAAGGTGTAAGAATGGCGTCCATTTCTGTGTTGAGAAATTCACAACTAGATGTTGGGCAATAGAACATCTAAACTTCTATCTTCTGGTTGTGCGCCGAGATGTGACAAAGCGTGGGTTCTAATAATTCTCATAAATGCAGTAACTCTATAATGTTAAAGTACCCTTCCCCATTAAACTGTGATCCACCATGAACCATCATTAGTGAATATTCAAATCATGGTTGTGAAGTTCTTTATTTGCAATTCGGGGCCATATAATTAGATTTGCTTAAAAGACTGCTGTTTATCTTATAACCTAATAAATCTTATGCTCCCTTTTCTTTGCTCAACTTGGAGGTGCACATCAACAGATTGAGAAGAGTAATACTGTAGAGGATCGAGTCCTCTCCAAAATAAAAGTCCCTCGAGTCGATAGAGAAGGGAAAAGAACTTGTTTCAAGTTTCACCACGATGAGCTTATCACAAAACTCTTGCTATCTTCATCCACAGAAAAGGATGAGTGGTGCATAATTTGTATCGGTTACGATTTAGAGATTCCCAAGCACCAACTCCATCAGTACTGCAAGTGCACCACCCACCGTTAATGGATGCAACTAATTGAGATTTTCGATAAAACCACATTCGTGGGCGGAATTTTTTGCCGGAGATGTCAAACTATCGGAAGAACATGGAAAGGAAATTCTTTGGAGGATCAGATTCTCTCCAGTCATTTGACTGTCGCCATTCCCAACCATTGATAATGTTTCAATTTCACAGTTTATAAGTTGACTAATTAACTTTCATGGTAGGTAATGCTGCTTAATAATCAAGCAATTATTTACACTCACTTTTTACTTCTTGTAATGAATTTAATGAGCAAAAGAAATATCATAGTCAATTGTAATAATGTGATATAAAATATATATATATATATATATATATATATATATATATAAATCTGCATCTGTATATATCTGTATGACTGTATATTTATATATAAAATAATCAAGCAATTATTTGTCCTCTATGTATCCTTATGGGTCGAGAGTTTAATGAGCAAATATTATATTATATTATATATATATAGTGTGTGTGTGTGTGTGTTAATGCTACGTTTGCTACTGCTTCTGATGAAGAGATTAGTTGCATAGACATCATTTGTAATAACGTGACTGGATATAAGAAGCATATGAAGCATTAGTAGAGAATCTGGAACTGGGGATCGTTTTTGTGTCATCTAGTGTTTACAAAACACGAAGGCTCCATTGTATACAACCATTGTATTTACCTACGGGAGAATTCGGGACAGTAGACATGCTCGTTGAAAAGCCCACTGTTGTGACGGAGGATTCAGCACGCCTTAATGTAGATCACCCTAATGCTTCTATCCCATGGGAGCATAAGCGGTTGGATCTGTTGAAAAGATTGTTGTAAACAATCATAGAAATACATGCAGCGCCCCACTAAACAGTATGTATTGGTACATACACTTCTCTCCTAAGATAAAGTGTATAGACAACCTAAAGTCACATACTAAGGTTGTGTTTGATGACACCTTGGTTGCCTTGATCGGAGAGGAAGAAAACCACAACCGCAGTAATCCCTAAGTACGATTATGAAGTCTTAATCCCTTATTTATAGGTTATGTGATGGATCACGGATCTAATCCAAACAACACACTTCTCTATCCTATAATTGCTTCTCACGTAAATACTTTTGACCATTAAATCAAAAGTTTTGTGTACAATCAGATAAACCGAAGACAATTCCTAAACCCAAACCCAAGCCTAACTCGACACGTGTATGAGTATGTGGTCTAACATATCTTCCTAAAGCTTTTTTATCTAAGGTTAATGAGCTACCAATTATATAAAAGGACGTGTGAACTTTTCTCATTCTTTATGGTTTTGACATGAATAAGTTTTTCTCATGTCACTTTTTGTATCAATGATGTATCAATTGAATATTTAAGAATACTATATGTAAATTAAATATTATTAATACAAATGAATTTAATTAACCTAACTTTAATTAATATTAAATCCAACAAGATCCCTTACAAAGCTAAGGAATTCAATACCCAATTATACCCAGTTGTGCATCTGGTAGGGCTCTGCGTAATCTATCTTGCTTTATCAATAGACAATAATTCTAGAGGCCGAGGTCCTCCTGGGCTCCTAAAGGGGGGCTTGAATAAATAGAAGTTGTCTTTAACCACGTGATTGGATGTCTTCGTATACAAATCGTCTTTGTGTTCTTCGAAATTTATATTATTATTATTATTTTAAACATATAGTTAATTTATTTATAGAATAGGAAAAAATATAAGTTCATTTCTGCATTATGTTTATTTTCTTACCACTCCCAGCTGCTGCTACCAGCACTACCCAGTGCTTCCACCTCTCTACAACCACTTAGCTCCACCGTCACCAACCTATAGCATCACCATCTGTCACAAGAATTTCTGCTCCTTTGCCTCCACCTGCCACTCCTCGTGTTGCTGCTCGCTAGCTACCATCATCCTCAACAGCCCGACACCATCCCCTTTACCTCTTGCCCATCGTTACAAACACCATCCGCCACCACCTTGGGATCCACTAGCAATCACCGCTGCCATCAAAGTTAAAATCATTCACCACTTTTATGTATGGAAGCGTTTCAGAGTGGACGCTTCCACGTTTAGACAATTTTTTCTTTTTTCCTTTTTAGTTACAAGGAGGCTGAAACCTAAAGTACATCCACATGCATTCCTGGGCGTTGAACTCCCCACAAGATCAACATCACTAGAAAACCTTGCTGTTGAGCTGACGCTCTCCATGAATTTAGATTGATATTTTTTTGGGGGGTTAAAAGAAGAGGCCAAAGCCTAACACACACATATATATCCTCACACATACGAACTCCCCACCAAGAACACCTTGCCGTTGACCTAACACTCAAGCACATTTAAACTGATTTTAACAAAAGGCAAACATGCATACATTATTATAATACTTTCTCGAGGTTTGGTCAGATGATCGATGATCTCCATCATGTTCCATTGCTGGTTCTTTTCGGTCCTACATCCTACCTGTCCCGGTGCTTGCAATGTACTGACTTTTCCATGTAGAGGTAGGTCAGTGACAGACCCCAGCTTCTTCTCCGGGAAAAAGATCATCAATAGAACCTGACCTTGACATGCTTTGAGTTGAAATCGACCTGATTTCATTACTCTCAGCTCACTGCATAGACTCAATTAATGGCTTCCAGTTTGGGTACCGGGCACATTCATGGCTGGTCAATATTATTGCCTCTTCATCACCATTTTCATGTTTTGAGTTCAAGGGGGAAAGGAGATTAAAATAATAAAATACAATGATATTTTATTTTCAGTAATAAAAGTAGGTTCAATAAGAAAGCCAAAAAAACTCAAATTTTGAACTTTATTTAAATTTCAAAAAATGCATAAATAAAGTTTAAAACTTGGATCTTCATCTTGCTTTTTCATAATGCTATTAGTCATGGCTGATCTCATCACAAGCATATCATGGATCATAGACACTGTTAGAATCTTCCATACGGGACTATCAATGTTGAGAAAAATCTTTCTTGTGTTCCTCATAATAGCGAGTTAGAATGACCTCTTTTCATGTAAATCGGAACCGATAGTTTGAAACCACATGATCTAGTTTTTCGGGACCATAAATAATAATCGAAAAGGGTTCCACCGAATTTTCTTTTGAACCAAAAAAGTAAAAAATTCTCAAAAGAGAATTTACAAAATGGAACCGAAACTGACGGTTTGAACAGATGAATCTGGTTTCAATTTCACGAAAAGATAAACATAACTAACACACATAAGATATGACTTAAGATAGAGCACATATGGTGACAACGAATTCACGTATTCGACCTTTCTTAGTACGGGAGAAGGTTTAGCATTTCGGGTTGTGTCCGAACATAAGCACGTATTTGTTACAATGGAGAGTCAAAGCCAGATGTACCTGGATGCACACATTGGGTATGGACCTCGCGACCTTCAACTTATGAGTCGAAACCATTAGCCAAATGAGCCATCTTGCTCTATCGTTGAGCATCCATAGACTACATATTTTAACTGCAAGTTCTTTGTGAGCCTTCGACTATGAATTTAGAGCCTGTGGCTTCTTTGCCTCATATCAAATTCCTTTTGATCACTTCAATGATTTAGAGTTGCATGCAACTCGACTCATCTATAATGATTAACGGCTGATCGATCTCTATCGTTGAATTTACAAGATCAGAAGCAGAAGAAGCTGAGAAATCAAGAACTCCTTCCAGATAATTTTCTTTTGGGGTAGATGAAAAGCATTTTGGTAGCTTAAAGTACAAGATAGTGAAAAAAAATTGCAAAACAACAAGCTAATTCCAATGAAATTGAGAAAAAAGTTTTACATGAATTGCCTAGCGATTTTGATGGTGAAGAAGAGGATTTGAAAGATGCATGGTCGACTGTTGATTCATCGAAGACAAGACAAGTCTGGAAATCAATGTTGTACTTCATGATGATCCACTAAGTTGAGCGCATCTTTCTTATTAGAAGCAATATTAATGATAGACATTAAACAACGATGACTAAGAGTCATTTATTTTGGTCCTTGATCATGATGCACCAAATTAAATGTGGTAAGCGTTTATTTGACCCAATAATATAACAAAAGATTATGAGAGTGCTAATGCGTGTGATAGCTGCTCTTTAATGTTGAAACTAGTTGAAATGTTTCGTCCACGTTTGGTACACTTTTCATGTTTTATATTTTTATATGTCACAATAGGAGGCTAAAGCCTAACATGCAGACCCATGCATGCACCCTCTAGGAATCGAACTCCCACCAGCAGCAAGGATGCTAGAGCGCCCTGCCATTGAGTTAACGTTCTTGGTGCGAAAAGTTTTCCTTTTGTTTTAGGTGAGAAGAGTTTGTGCACAATCGTTTCTATGAATCACTGGGTAGATGATAAGGATTAAGGCTTTCTTTGGGTTTTGATTTCATTAATCTTTTTTTCTAAAAACAAGTAGTCTTAGTGTGTTGTAAACACTAGGTTAAACAAAAACGATCCCCAATTCCAGATTTTCTAATAGTGCACCATATGCTTCTTAATATCCAGTCTTGTTGTTACACACATGATGCCAATGCATCTAATTTTTTCATGAGAGGCAGTAGAAACTGTAGCGCTGACTCTGTCTATGTCACTCTTTCACACACTCTCTTTATATATATATTTATATATTGAAAGTGATAAATGCATGATATCTTTCACTGCATAATCTTATATAACATGCTCCATCTTTGACATCAAAGGATAGAGACTTGAATTAAAAATACCATTCTAGTTTTATACTTTACATTTAATATACCATATATATTAAATTAAAGTAATTCCAATCTTCACTACTACTCCCTCTATTTCTCTCTTCTCTCTCTCTCTCTCTCTCTCTCTCTCTATATATATATATATATATATATATATATATATATATATATATATATATATATATATATATATATATATATATATATATATACACATAGATATAACTGCTTGATTATTTTATATACACAGACAAAAATACACACAGCCGTGTATAATAGACTATGATATTTCTTTTGATCATTAAATTCACTACAAGAAGTAAACAGTGAGAACAAATAATTGCTTGATTATTAAGTAGCGATACCTACCATGGGAGTTAATTAGTCAACTTATAAACTGTGGAATTGAGCATTGTCAATGATTGGGAATGCCGACATTCAAATGACTGGAGAAAATCTGATCCTCCAAAGAATTTCATTTCCACATTCTTCCAACAATTCGTCATCATCCTAGAGATTGTCCGCCCTGCACTAATGTGGTTTTGATCGATTGTTATAAAAAATTACATCCATTGACAGTGGGTGGTTCAGCTGCAGTACTGATGGAGTTGGTGTCTGGAAATCTCTGATCAAATTATGTACCAGTCTTCCTTCATTGCGCATGAAAATGGCACGAGTTTTCTTATGTTAAGTACATTGTAGTGAAACTCGAAACAAGTAATTTCCCTTCTCTAACATTTGAGACAATCCTCTTTACTGTTACTCTTCTCAATCTGTTGATGTGCATCCAAGTTGAGCAGAGAAAAAAGATGCTAAGATTCATTACATTATAAGATAAACTGCACAATTCTTTAAGCGAATCTAGTTATATGGCCCCAAAGGGACATGCCATCACCGGATAGGGGGTCACCTCTCCGATGGAAGGTAGGGAATTCAATACTTAAGTGTGCATCTGGTAGGAGTCTGCGTAATCCATCTTGGGTATCAGGAAAAGAAGGAAGTAGTTATCTATCAATCCTAGAGGACGAGGTCTTTTTTCCCTTTAGTGACAAGCTGGAGTAACTGTATTCAATATGAAAGCCTTCATCAATCGGATCATGACGTCAGGGCCAGAAGAACTCAACGCTCTGCATATACAACCTGCCTCCGGTGGGCTTCTAGAGGAGAGTTTGAATAAATAAAAGTCTGGTTCTTTAGGCTCATGTTTGGACATCAATTGTTATTGCATGATCTATAAATCATCTTCCTCTTCTTCGAAATTTATATATCTCTTTCCAAACATATAGAGAGAGAACAAAAAGACAAAGGAGAGAGAAAATAAAAAGCATCATGATGCAAACCAACCATATTGAAACACCAATGAAATCAATATGAACTATTTGATCGGTTACGTGATTGAGATTTGAACATAAAAATGTAAAAGAGTATGTATTCATATGGTTGATATTTTTTACTTTTTGCTTTTCAATCTTAATAGAGTTTATATATATATATATATATATATATATATATATATATATATATATATATATATATATATATATATATATATATATATATATATATATATATATTGTATTATCCACCTTCTCTCTCTTTATATAATTTTTCTAAACACTGTGAGTTGCTGCAATCAACACCAATCAATGCCTCACCTCTCAACAACCACTTAACTCCACCATGACCAATTTATAACACCATCATCTATCACAAGCATTACAGTCCAGTACCTCCACCACCCCCGCGTGCTGCTGCTTTCTAGCTACCATCATCCACAACTGCCCATCACCTTACCGCTACCTGTTGCACATCATCACCAACACCAACCCCCCTCCCACCCACCTTGGTATCTCCAATGGCAGCCGCCGTTGTCATCACATCATTCACCACTTATGTTGCATTTTCATTTCCTCACGACACAGAAATGGGACACTTTTTCCGAAACGTCTGAAAAACATTTCTTTATTGTATTGTTTGGTTGAATTTGTCCTTTCCTTAGTAATTTGTCATCACGTATTAACTGCGTGAGTAACGCAGTTGATCAGACATTGTATGCGTGAGGACTATGATATATATACATAGAGAGAGAGAGAGAACGTCTTACCTGCATAATATCTTTTGGTTCATAATTTTTGCAAATATTTTCACAATAAATAGTAAAGATTTGAATTAATTATAAGTATGTACTTTACACTCAATGTACCTATACTCCCGTTTCTTCTACAAACTCTTCCCACGATACACATTGGTAGTTTCTGCTGGTGTTGATGCCTCCTAACAGAACCAACGCTCCTGAAAAAGAAATCTATCAAGGTGTTTATTTCTTGATCTTTCTAAGTATACTCTTATTTGATTCACGCAGGGAACAATTGCTAACTAGCTTTCTCTGGTGCACGTAGGGTGGCTGATTTGCATCCAAATACAGCACCCTGATCACAATATGGGGGTGTCTTCTCTCAACTCTGTTAATCACATTAGAGAGTGACCATTCTCAACAACTCACCATGATAACGGCTGGACTGGCCATCCAGACCATTACGGTGGCAGGAGTTACAAATGAAGCACGTAACCGCCGGATCATTACCAGAAAATTCGGTAATAGTCCAAATATAGTTGCTCTGGATGAGGGAAACCCAACGTTAAATGTTAGGAGACGTGGAGCAGGCACTGCTTTATAAATAAGAGCAATACGTATACAAGAAAGATATATATACAATACACACAAAATATAGTATACCATCTCTCTGTAAAAGACCACTGTCAGGAAACCTCAAACACCTAAAATGTCATTTTCGCTGCAAGTTTTATTTGAGAGATTAGACAGATAGCAGAACTCAATAGACTCCAGCAACCGGTGAAGAAGCAAGCTACAGTCGGAGAGGTAGTCAGCCACTGTCAGACTCCATCACTGGTATCAGGATCTTGTTGGTAACCCTGCAAAAAAAACTCAAATCAGGTATGCTTTTTTACAGGAAGAGGGAAAACAAAAAAAATAATAAAAAAAAAGGAAAGGAGGAGAGGTTCAAAGCAATTGACCGGAAAGCCAGACAACCCCAAAAGGCAGTCGGCCTGAAAGCCAGACAGTACCAAAAAGGCCCTTTTCAAAATGCTATTATAGAACTTGGGTTTGTGGCTAATAAACTTTACCACTGTGTATATGTCTAGAACAGTGGGAGCCACTTTGACATTCTATCATTATATGTAGATGACATATTGTTGACTGAAAACGACAACGAGATGATCAAGTCATGGTTAAACTCTCAGTACGAAATGAAGGATATGGGGAAGCATCCTATATCTTGGGGATAAAAATCTCTCGATATAGAGAATCTAGACTCTTATGCCTAAGTCAGGAGAGAGATATTGATTATATCCTCAAGAAGTTTAAAATGGGTGAATGCAAGTCTGCTGATACACCTATTGTAAAAGGGGTTAAAATAAGTAAGGTTGATTGTCCTGGTGAAGGAGACAATAAGCTTAATGTTCCTTATGCACAAGCCATGGGTAGCTTGATGTATGCTATGTTATGTAGAAGATCTGATATCTGCTTTGTTGTTGGTCTTGTAAGTAGATATCAAAGTAATCATGCATAGTAGCACTGGATAACTATAAAAAGGATTTTAAGATATGAAAGGAACAAGAGACTTGAAACTGTGTTTTCAAGCTTATGAATTGAAAGTGGTAGGATACTCAGATGCTGACTTTGTTGGGAGTTACATACATAGGAAGTTGAGTATGTAGCTTGATGTATAGCCGCAACGAGTGATGTCTAGATAAGCTGCTTCATATGTGATTTGAAGTTAGAAATAACTGACTAGCCAATTGTCATTTACTGTGATAACAATGCAGCAATTACTCTTATCAAGAGTGGAGCTGATTGCTCAAAAAGCAAGCATATAATGGTAAAATATCACTATTTTTATGATATGGTCATGAGAAAGAAAATATCCATCTCATACACGCGAACAAATGATATGTTGGCAGACCCCTTGACTAAAAGTATAACAGAAGAACTTTTCTCAAAACATGTCACAAACATAGGTTTGAGGTATGTTTGATTGTTCTGTAGGGAAATAACCACACAATGGGTAACATGTTGTATAGGGATATAACTACACAACACGCAGATTATTGTGTAGGGAAATAACCTCACAACGGGAAGGTTATTATATAGAAAAATAACCACACAACGGGTATTGATTGCAGCAGCAATCAAGAATTGACATTATTAGGTAAACTCTGGAAAAGTAGGAGAAAAACCAGTATATCAGTACACTTGGCTCGAATGGCCAAATGATAGATGTTATAGACGTTACAGAGTGGTCATTCTCGGCAACTCAGTACGGTAACAACTGCACTGGCCGTCCAAACCGCTATCGTGGAAGGAGTTACACATGAGGCCTGTAACCACTAGACCGTTACCAAAAAAACCGGTAACTGTCCGAATATAACTGCTCCGAATGAGAAAAACCCAACGTGAAAAGCTACGAGATGTGGAGCAGGCAATGCTCTATAAATAAGAGCAGTGCGTATACAAGAAAGATAGATATACAATACATAGAAAATATAGTATACTGTCTCTCTCCGAAAGGCCACTGTGAGGAAACCTCAAACATCCAAAACGTCATTTCCGCTGAAGGTTTTATCTAGGAGATTGGATGAAGAGCATAACTCAACGAACTCTGAAAACTGGCAAAGAAGCAAGCTACAGTCGGAGAGGCAGTCGGCCACTGTGAGACTCCATCAATCTCGACCCTAAGACCATCAAGAGTGTCACAGTTTAATTTCATTTTGAGATATTTGAAAAGCACTATCTCGTTGAAATGCATCAGCCGTTTCTCAATGTGTTTCTTTAGACAAAATTTCCGTTTTTCTGTGGGTGGTAAATATTTATTAGAACGTAGAGTGTGAATCAAACCCATGTTTGATTTGAAAGTTAATAAACTTTTGTTGTAGTGGTCTAGGCTTACACCCTCTCTATAAGTTATGTGTAAAGCCGCATGATAACACTGGATTATCAAATTCAAACCAATATTGTTAACAACCAAGTTGCATGGCAGCTTTGAGAGGATAACAATCGTACTTTGTCCACTGTAAATGATACAAGTAGGCAGCGAAGAGAAGCCAATCAGTCTGTTGCCCACGAGTTTACCATTCATAATTTTGAATTTATATAAAAAAGCTTACTAATTCAACGCCAGATGAATACACACAAAGACAACTCAGCAATGTTTACAGAGGCGTCGATGTATCAAATTTCTGTGGCAACAATGGTGCTTGAAGAGGTGTTTGATGTTCAAATTTGTGTGGGAACCTCGGTTTCAAGCTTACAGATGATCTTGGCAAGTATGTAGGACAACCTGTATGTAATTCATCGATGCGTAGGCAACCAAGAGGGTTTTAAATGGTAGTATCATGCTATTAGCCATTGATTTTGCACGATTTAATGGTTAGATTTTTAGAACAAAATAAACCATGCATTTCTTGAAGATGACTCGCATAAATACCTTCTGATTAAATGACTGCTCTTATTTCGGTCATGTGAGAGTATGGTTCATCATATAGTGGTAGGGGGAGACAGAGAGAGAGAGAGAGAGGCTCTCCCTTCGTTTGCTGTCTTCCGTATTTATCAACTTCCATTTCAAAATCTTGTCAACAGAAAAACAGCTTAAAAACAAAAAAAATTGGTTTAGGCTTAACTTTGATCTTAAATTTATCTCTTTTTTTCTTTTGGAGAATTTTGAATTTATGTGGGACTTATTTTTAAATGTCCAAATTCAAATACATATAATAGTGTATGTTCCGCTTTATTCCTGTGAAGAGAGAAAAAATTCCCATGGCCAATAAATAGTCAGTGAATTAGGCTTCCCTTTGGATCTGAATCTTTTTGGTACAAAGGCGAGACACTGCTAGATGCACGCCCTGGGAATCAAACCCATGACATTCAACTTGTGAGTCGACACCCTAGCCAGATGACTACCATTACAAGACCCAAACCTAGTCGAAATTAACCCGAAAACTGATCCAAGAATCTAGCTTTTTAAGCTGTGTGGTTTAATCTTCATTCAGAATTACACAGCACGATTCCAATTACGGGTGGCATGTGATTTCGTGTTTCAGGTTATGTTTGTGTTGGTGCCATTTCACGTACTCGTGTCAAAATCACATCCCTCTGAATACTGATCCAGTTCCTGAATTGAACTCAAGGATTCCCATAAGAACCCAAACACCTCATTCTCTTATGTTGCTACCACACCTAGAGCGAAAATCTCAGCATAAGTATCACTCTGCATGGCAAAGTCATTCATGGCGATGGTTACAACTCTCTCTCTCTTTATATATATATGAGCAATGCACATGGTGTGCAGTAGGAAAAATAAGCAATGACTTTTCTATCTCTCTCCAATATATATATATATATATATATATATATATATATATGTGTGTGTGTGTGTGTGTGTGTGTGTGTGTGTGTGGAAAGAGTATATATATATAATATATATATAGTATATGGACAATGCACTTGGTATGCGATAGGAAAAGCAGGTAGGTCTTAACACAAAAAAGTGAAATGATACTGGTCACTTTTTCCTATCACGTATAAGCAACAACCTCTCTCTCTTTCTAATATATATATAGAGAGAAAGAGGCTACATGGGCAATGCACATGATGTGCAATAAGAAAAGCACATAGGTCTTAACACTAAAAGGTAACATAATGCTGGTCACTTTTGCCTACCGCGCATAAGCAGCAATCTCTCTCTCTCTCTCCAGTATATATATATATATATGGTCGAAAGTAGCTTCAGCTGGAAGGCGTGTATTACCAATATTGAGACACCCGGCCGCATTTCATTCCTACTTTCGATGGTAATGAGATGACATGAATGAATGCTTGTAGGCGTTACATCATGATTCCCCAGATCAGGGTCCAATCTGTTCTCCTTACATGAATGACATGCATTTCTGCGTTCGATCATGATCTCCCTGATCACCTTACCGAGCATCATTTTGTTTCGGTTCCTTCAAAATCAATGCAGTATGTGCACTCAAAGCGTCTGCTCAACTGGCATGCGTGTGCGCTTGTACGTGGCTTCCGCCTCTCTCTGTAACCAAAATTCAATGCAGTGTGCGGGGCAGTGGCCACTCGCAACAGTATCTCGTAGATTAAACTTAGAATAACCAAAGTTTACATTTTTGTACAATGGGGAGGCCAAAGTCAGATGCACGCTGCGGGGATCGAGATCATGACCTTCACTTGTGAGTTGGACCCAGGTGAGCTAATGCTTGTTGTGCAAATTAGAGTAAACAGATGAATTGGCTGTAATCAGACTCATGGCCTTCCAACTGTGAGTTGATCCCATATCCAGGTGAACTAGTGCTCTTTGTGCAACTTTTGTGAATTTGTTGGAATTGGATTATTTTCAAATAATAACAAAGACAACAAATATATTGCCATAAAATAAAATAGAAAAAGAATTTTCTACCCTGTGGAAACTATTGGACATAATTGCATGCCAGGAGAACAATAAATAACAAAAAGATATTTCACGAGTTCCCCACCATGATGGATCGAGACATGGACCTGCTTGTCGTCGTTCACACACCAACACCTCAATCCTTAGGAAAAATACACATGAAAAAAGAAAAAGGAACAATAAATGTCATTCGTCTAACATCAAACACTCTTTACATCGCAGGAGTCACGATCTTGACCTGCAGAGTGCTTACTGAAAAGAACCACAAAATAGGCTTCTTCCGACTGAGTTGCTTCGGTCTACATATTTCTGACTGTTGTAAGACTCTGAATATGTTGAACAGCGGGAATAATGTCATTTCGGTAAAAACGTTTTCAACATTCTCTTTTCGATGGTATGAAGAGTCGAAATTAGGTCCAAAACAATCATAATTATTATTTCCGGCTATTTGGTGGTAGAATAAACTCAATTATATCAGTGAGAATTGGGTGCTATTGTAGAAGGTTAACCTTCAAGTTAAAGGTCAAGAGTTCGATACGTCAAGGCCCCAATTTGCTGATCAAGGGATAACATCATCTAAAATACAAATCTGGAAGGACATAAGAAGAGCCGGGATTCTTTTATTTATATATTTTCTTTCTATTGTAGAGAATAAGCGAAACAAAATATGGAAATGTTCAAGCATTAATCTTGTAAGATGGAAGATTTGCTAGGCGCTGAGCCATCAGTGTCTTCTCCCAGCATCCAAAAGGGGTTGCACTCACCTGCATAAACATGTAGTTTCCTGCAAACAGCTCTGCAAAATGAGACCTTCCCTCCATTAATCTCTTCATCACCTTCTTGATGGAAGCTCTAAAACGAGAACCCAAGCGACTTCTCCTTCTGAAAAACCTCCCCAAGCTAGGAATCCTGAGTCTAGACCTCTTTCGACAGTAAAACTTCTTTGGCTGCCTTATCGATCTTGGTAACGAAGAAAAAGAAGACGAGGAAAAGGAAGAAGATTCTTTCCAAGGGAGCTCGGGGACATCAAGCAGGACTTCACTGTCAGTGAGTCTGCGATAAGAAAATTGGCCGGACATGCAGTTTAGCATTGTGAGGAGATTGGAAACTAAGAAAGGTAGTGAGATATGGGGACTGGGTTGATATAGAAGAGACGTCTTAATGTGTGGAAAGCAGAGCGTCTAGACTCTGGGGAGTGTTGCAGATCATTTGTTTGGATCTCTCGTGAAGAAAGTGACGACCAGCTTTTGTTGTACCTTAAAAGAAGGTTGCGTTATTACATGGAAAGAGTCTTCTTTTGTTGGTGAAGCACAAGGGAAGAGTCTGTCACGGCATTTTATTATCATTACCTTTTTCTCTTAGATTGTGATTGCCTTCAAAGCCAGTCCGTTAGGTAATATAAATTTGATGCCTGTTAATGGATGTAGCTGATATAGTTGCATGAAATTAATGTGAGACAACCACTTGCAAGAGAGAGAGAGAGAGAGAGAGAGAGAGAGAGAGAGAGAGAATAACGGGCTTAGACCTGTACTTGCATTTAATTTTTAAACCTAAGAATAAACTTGAACCTAATGAACATCGAAGCCCATAATTAACTGCCCAAAGACAATAGAAACTGTTGAAATCTGTAGATTTCCTTACAGTGGCATCCAATATTTTGCTCAATAGTCATTCAATTGTTGTTCTAATAATAAGTTTTCATTTGCTTTCTTTCTTGTTGTGATGTACTTGCATAAATATAAAGATAAACATAAGGGAGTGACTGGATCGTGCTTATAAATGATGTTGTCTACTCATATGTTTAGTCATTAATTTTTTGGGTATGAGTATAATAATATATTATTATTCTTTTTTAAAATTCTTAATTTTTTTAAATTATGCTTATGTCACTAAAAAAAATGGATACATCTTAAGCCGGTTTTCCAACATAAAGCCGTGTTCTCTCTCTCTCTATGGAGTTGACTTTGATGGTAGGTCAGGAGTTCGATCCATGGGTACATATGATAAGAGCACGCGTAACCTGAGATTGCCCATAAGAGAAAGGGGGAAAAAAAAACTTCGAGGGGTTTGATTTGAACCTCCTAATGACTAGCTTTAGCTTGCTAGATTAACATAAGTCAACCATTGAACAGTAGGTTTTAGAACTAAAATGAATCAAAGCCTTAAAATCCAACTAAACGTTTAATCTATGTATATGTATGTCGAATCCATCCATGCAATCGGATTTGATCCATCAACTTGCAATATTGCAAAATTAATGAAACGAAAAGGGGTCTATGGTAGACATGACCGGTTCCTGTTTGCCTGAGTCTGCGACTCCTAACCGAGTCGGGTTTCACTTGGCTTTAATTATAGTTTGATTTGAACGAAAAAAGAAAAGAAAATGTAGAAACCAAGAAAAAGAACGGAGGAGGAGTTGGCGATTTCAACCACCTCCCTGTTTGATTATGATTCTAGGTCTGATTGGCCGGTTCCAGTTTAGTTCGGTTCTCGGCCTGGTTACGAAAGGACCATCCCTAGTGAAGGGATCTCACGTGATTGATCCTCGTCTCCAATATAAACAACAGCATTGAACCAAGTTGGTACCGGGGAGAGTGGTCCAAACTAAACTTGTTCACGTTACGATACATTTAAATACGACCTACTTTCCCTTTGTGTATCATTTTAACTTTTCGTTCACGTAATTATGTGGTTAAGGTGGATTTTGCAATTTGGCGGTTGAACACTTGACATACTCATCTCGTATATCATTTGGCAATTAGAACAAGAATAAAATAACGTCCTCTCAAGTTGAAAGAGGTTATTAGCTCAATATTGATGGTGTGCATCTCTTGCAAGAAGGTCTAATCAGATCAAGTCCATAGAGCTTTTTTTAATTCAAAAATGGATAAGGACTTGCTTTATTCTTTGTTTTTATATTTTCATAATTTTAAATAAGTCTTTCATATGCTTTGTTTTGGTCTTAAATCACCGAGTGAGGTTGATTTATTTTTCGTGTTGGTTCGTTTGAATCAATTCAATCATTTTGAAACTTGGATTTGATAGAATTAGGTGTATATACATGTATGTCTATATGTGTATATAGATATGTATATATATAGAGAGAGAGAGAACCGGTTCCTGCCCACCTCTCACATGCCTACTCATATTTAAATATTTTTTAAAGGTTTTCAAAAACATACGAAAAACAATGTTATTATACTCTTAAAAGTTTTAAAAAATATACCAAAGGCAATATTATTATACTCGTGGTTTTGAGAAACAAAAGAAAGACTCACCATCATCAATCCCATCACACACACACTCTCTATATGTATATATATTATTTATATTAGTGATTATGCGTGCACCCGCACTCACATGTGTGTTTGCATATATGGAAGAGAAGAATTTGTTATAATGCGCCCCAAAGTTTGTGTTACAATTTGGATCGCGTTCATATTGTGCCATTCGTGTTCATGTTATAGCAGGACAACCCAAAAGGTGACTTTTTTTTCTGTCAGTTCAGGTTGGCACAAGGATGGAGCTTTCGTTCGGTGCTTGTGTCGAGTTTCTGTATCATGTCTGAAATTGCCTATTGTCAAATAGACTAGTCATGCTTTATGTAGGGTAATTTTGTATTTGTGGGAAGACAGGTCAACTTGGAATGAGCCAATTTTTGCATGAGGGAGAAAAACAGACTTTTTAGAACGTGTTCGTGTCATGTTTGGCACACCCATATATCTCAACAAATCAGCGTTGACCTAGGGTTTCAGCTTTCAATCAACACGAACATAAATGGAATTCAAGCGTGTGAAAAACTTATTATCCCAGTATAGCAGCTGGCGAGTCGGGTCATCGAAAATGCTGAATGTACACTCATGGTCAGCTTGTCTTGCTCACTGCTCCCAAGGATTCGCCCGGCCCAAGAATTATGTTTGGCTCCAGTTGCAGCATTTGTAAACATGATCTGACAGAAATTGTTCGCATCAGTTACAGGAACAACAGAGGAAAGCATGCTCTTTCACAAGTAAATTCATTTGTTCAATAAGCTAGATACCTTCTCATCATCAGTTGATGAATCTAATCCACTGACCTTGGCTAGGAATATTACCATTAACATAAAGAGCAGATAACAACCAGGAGAAGCAGATACAGGACTATTAGGAGCCACCAGAACGGCACTCATTTCACCACTCACCTGATTCACTAACTCCACAGATTCAAGCTTCAGCATTCTCTGATTCATAGATATCGAATGCATCGCAAAAGGCGGCGCATAAACGCGAAAACCCATCTGTTCATCGTTTGATCTGTAGTCCAATATAAAATGAACACTGAATCTTTCTCCATATCTTACTATGGCTATTTCATCAAAACTGTCACCGATTTTCATATTTCTGGCCCTTTGGACGTCATAAAATCCATTCATATAGTATGAAATAAGGGTTTGAACTCTCATTTCTGTTGGGTATGTCATATTGTCATAATTGTATCTCTCATTTGGATTGCCCCTGCTACTAAGATCCTCCCATCAGGCAAAAGTATAGCAGATGAATGATACATTCTGGGGATGTCAGTGGCTTCAAGATATGAAAATCTATGACCAAGATCCATAGTTGGTTTATAAAGTAATGATCTTAGCTCTGGGTTTATTGCATTGTACCATCCTGCACTCCCTTGCTGTGCAACATTGATTATCAGGATATCTCCTGTGAGGAGAATGATCATGTCATTCATCAGTCTACGCTGCAGCATTTCTTCGATTTCCCACTTGGGATCTCTATCTGTGATAGCCATTCTCCCGCACGTACTTAAACCTTTCAAAAACCTGTGATTTTTTGCTTCAGTAAATGCTCCTGGACTTGAACCACCACAAATCAGTACCTCAACCCTTTTGAACCCATCTGAATAGTCTACCGGCAGCATGACAGATGAGCCAGTGCTTGGGTAATTTTTAGAACCTTCCAATCTAGGGAAGTTCCTCACTACTGTACCAGTTTTGTAATTGAAAAGGATGGAGTCATGATTTGCAAATATAAACAAGTTTCCATCAGATGAAAGGTGAAGGAAAGGGTAGAGATTGTTTTCCTCCCCACTGTCATAAGTTTGTCTCAACAGGGGTAATTTGAATGGCCCTTCTTGAGCTGAAAGCTTCGGAATAAACTCATAGGTGAAAGCTTTTCTACCACCAACCACAATTACGCGGTCGTTTTCTGGCAATATCTGGTTGGATGCATACCACCGGTCGTCGGAAAGTTCTGAACTTGATTCAATCCAGCCACGATCAGAGAATGGAACAAAGTACCGAACTTTCCAGTAGCCGTTGCCATGCCCTCCTGTCTGTAGGGGAGTCCATTGCCCAGGAATGCGCAAGAGGAGCACCATGGATCAGTATGCACTTGGAGGGGCCTTATGGAGTTGGACAGTATGTCATACTCAACTGAGTGAGCAAAACATGCTGCATCATTAATCTCTTGGGGAGACATGGTGCACCTCCGGCTATTCCATCGGCGGGGAAAACAGATCGCCGACGGGCCAACTTCAGTCTGATCGAACATGATCCCGTGTTCCTTTGTGTTAAAGCCATGTGCATGGCCACAACTCCAGAATTGTTTCTCAGCATTTGCCAACTCCCTGCATTTCCACCTCTGACTGAAGATACGCATGATACAAGCATGCAGAGAAACAATGATCTGATGAGAACCATCAGTGCCCAATTGGATTCTGCAACTGAAGTAGACCAGTCTCCTTAAAATTCAATGTGCGGCATGTCTAAAATCCAATGTTTGAACTCAGAAGTGCCATTACAACAAAGAAATTGACGCTATAGAGGGAATCAAGAGCCTGAACTTTGGAGAATCCACAGTATAAAGATAATAAATGAGAGAATGCGCAAGAGGAGACAAGCTTTGAATGAGAGAACGTCTCACCAGTTACCAACTCCTAGTTTGGAAAGAAAATATCCTGCATGTTTGTTTCCAAGTACATGGAAAATCTCACATCTCGCTGCTATCATCTGTTTGGTTTCATTTGCAAATAATCTTTAAGGAATCCAATTCTTTAGTTAAATACAAAGAATTCGTAGCAGAAAGTTGTGCATAAAATGAACCATATAAACGAGAGAGAGAGAGAGAGAGAGAGAGAGAGAGAGAGAGACGGCAACGTCTGGGATTATGGTTTTATTATCCACGCACAAGACCGGAATATGTCTTGGTCATGGTCTTGGAACGCTACTCTTTTGTTAGTTTGTGCCCAAGTGCAGTAATCATGCAGAACTCATGGTTTTGGAAAAACTGCCCTTCTGAAACTATATATATATATATATATATATATATATATATATATATATATACATACATACATGTGTATAAATGTGTGAATTACACACATACATATGTATGTGTGTGTGTGTATCTCTGACGCCTGCTGGAGGGTGCATAAATGTGTGCAAAGCTATCGATTAGCATGGAAATGGGGGAAACTTTAACCAGGGACACATCAGTACCAAGTAAACCAGGACCAGTTGTTCCAAACCACCTGCTTCAGTATTGCGCAGAACCTGGAACGGGGACCAAGTAAGAAATTCTTCAGTTTCACAACCGCAAGTTCCGGTCTGGCTAGGAACATGGATTGCTTTTCTATAGAAAAACACGGATATATTCCGATTTAGGACAGTTTTTTCCCATTTACGGGTCGGTCTAGTTTCTTAAAGTCAAAACCCGTAACAAAACCGAGCAGGTTCCCGATTCGATTACAGTTTGTCCTTCTATGGTTTGTACCGCAGTCCGGTTACCAGAGAGCCGGTTACAAACAGAGCGTGTCTATTTACCCATTAGCGAATATGGACCAAGGGTTCCGGGACATAATAATACAGCACCCAAACGCGAGATTGTGATCAAGCCGATATTTCAAACCCATAGAAGCTGAAAACATTTCTCAACAGTTCACCAGCATTTGACTTCATGAACGTCTCTAAAGATCAATGTTTTAGTCTAAACACAGTCGGCGAACTGCTTTACAACTGCTAGAAACACAGCTACACGGTAGAAATAAACGAGACTTGACCAAAGAATCTTATGAAATCCCCGAAAAAAAATCAAGGCATGAACAGATACAAATATTGAGATTTCTGGCTAACATCATGAATCTTGCAATCCAGCTCATGATGGAAGCTTACCCCTCTCCTGGTTGCAGGAAGATAGAGTCACTGGATTGAAAAATTTAGGCAACAGAATAAGAGCATTTCCTTTGTGTGAGAGCACATTGTTATCTTGAAGGAGATGAGAACCAAAGATTCAACCACCCCTCAGTTGAATATTTGAAGTAGCAGACCTAATAAAGCCTGATTCTGGTTTGGATTGAGCTTCGACAAATTGGGCAAGTCTGGAGGTCCAGACCACATTCATAACATGTCTGGAAAAGAAAAGCAGTTAAGTCATCCATTGCGTGGCACAAACAGAGAAAGATAATGTTTCAACAGTCACCTGATGGCCACACCCAAAAGCGCAGTCTTTTGGGTTTGTGAGGCAAATGGGGCAAACCTGTGAATACATGAGGGATTGTCAGCTTGGTAAAACTTCTCATGAATTAAATGCAACAATTTACGGAAATTAACTGGTTAAAGGAAAGGCTAATCACATGTTCAGCAAGAGAAAAAGTAACATGGGGGTGACGAGTAGAATTGAGTATCAGACTTCAACAGTGCATGACTATCTCAACAGTTGAAAGCATTCACTTTGCCCGTCACAATGTTTTTCCTATTCGCAGTATATTACAGGTAGCTTCTATTCATGCTGACACAGCATGATATGTGACTGGCATAGAGCAGGGCATCGTATGACCATTTCTTATGTTGGCCACGTTATTTGGGAGTGCCGCCCCTTGGATATGATCCGTGATCCTCGTTGAATTCAGACTAGAGACATCCCATCTAAATGGCTTCCTTTCAGCATATATTTTGAAAATGCAAGACATCTGTGGCTTGAACGAAAGCTGAGAAGATAAGGGCATGTTATATTTAACTTTGGGTGTTCTCAAATTTCAATCTCAACAACTAGAAGACCCGTTATTCAATAAATCAGAAGTTAATCAAGTGATTGGTATTTGGTACATATTGTATTTTTTATAAGGAAATTGATGAAGATGTTAGACATAGAATCAATTCAATTTGGTTAAGATGGAAAGGTGCATCAGGTATTAGCTAAATATTCTAAACTAACAATTAGACCCGATACTTTATATGGTTACAAATGTTGGGCAGTTAATTAGGTGCATCAGGCATTAGGTAAATATTATACACTAGCAATTAAACCCCAATATGTTATATGATTCTCACTTATCAGTGTTGGGTAGTTAACCATCAACATGTACAAAATATGTACACAACAGAAATATAGATAAAGAGATGTTTGTGGGTCGCACAAGGAAGATCGGTATATATAATGAGGTTATTAGAAACAAATTAGGCATGACATCAGAAATAAAAACAGAAAACAAATCAATTAGGACTAATTCTTCAATTGAGATTTTTTTCTAACATTTGTTAAAATGTAATAGGGTTGGACCAATAGGGCCCATAAGTTTCTGTTTATAATCAAGTCCTAGCAGACCCAGACCACTAGGGCCAAACTACCAGGACCATACCATCAACACCAGGGCCACCTAGCACCAGGGCCCCCAATGGCTACTTTACTAGCCGTTGGGCTATCTTCAGCAACCACCATCTCAATGTTTCTGGCTTTCTGTATAAATACTTACCTTATATTCAATAAATGTTAAGCCTTTTGTATATGGATTATCCCATTTTTCAATAAAATGAATTCAGGTATCTTACCTAATTTCTTACATGGTATCAAAGCCAGTGAAGTTGTTGCGGACCGCCCTTGATGGTGGAAGACTCACCAGTAGACAAGTGAGGTGTTGTCACGTGTTGGTGCTGGCACACACCATGAAGTGTGGAGCCTTGGCATCAAGGAGCTTCACGTTCATCCATTTCAACAACAACGATGAGGCAATTCGGTGGTCGAGGGGTGTGAGTTGTGCAGAGCAGTGGATGGAAGCATGAAGGCAGTGGTTTTCGGTTGGCCGACCGATATCACGTCCACTTGTGGTGGATTCTTCGTTAGAGCCATCACTGTTGGAAGCAAGTTGTTGTTGTTCACGTTTCTCCCCTCTTTCTCTCATTGTTAAAAGCATATCAAGAGATAACGAAGAGTTGAAGACTAAGGTGTGTTGGGATTAAATAGTTATGGACCTTATGGCCATCTCCAATCTCAAACTGCACAGTGCTAAACATCTTTTTGCAGGTCACGTTCATCAAGGCAGAGGAGAGCTTGCGTACGGGCAATGAGTCACCGATGCTGCTTCTTTTCTTTTTTGGCAGGAAGATGGCAAGGCGACAATGGCGAACTTCGTGAGGTTGGGTGGAGCGGTGAGAAGCAATGGAGAGGGGGTGGTTGTGAGGCGATTTAGGCGAGGATGGTTGGGATGAATCCAGTAGGAGATTGAGCAGAGAAATGATGGCGGTGCGATTTGGTGAGACAGAAATGATGGCGGCTATTTGGATTGGTGACAACAGTTTTGGTGGCTAATCAGTGTCGGTTTAGAGGCAACAATGTTGGTTCATGTTGTTTTTAACAAAACGCTCTCGCAAAGAGAGAGAAGTTGTAGAGAAGAGGGTCATCACAACGGCGTTGATGGCTTCAAGGGAGCGGCAATGAGGTGGGATCCCCGTGGCAATTGGAAGACCACGAGAAGAAGTTGAGCAGTGTGTGCTGGCGAGTGGGACTAGTGAAACATCAATGGCAGTTTGCAGGCTGGATTGCAGTGAAGGAGGGTCATTGGCGGTGGCTGCGATGAAAGAGGGTCATAAGCAGTCGATGATGAACGTGGGCAGGACGATTTCACGCAGAATAGGAATAGTTGATGAAGGAAAAGGATACTCATTTACATGCAATCAGGTTGTGGATCTAGTCTTGGATCCACTGTTCTGCGTTAGATATGAGAATATGAGATATTTGTTAGTCTTGGATCCAAACTCGAGGCTATGTCTGGATTTGATTTGATCTTCCTTGGTATTCATATTGGAGTTCACCTAGGTGTGCTCTTTCCAACTTATTTATTTTTAACATTTGTTGGATCAATTGTTTGGTGTCCCATTTAGAAGATAATTTGTTTGTTGTTTATTAGATAATAAGTTACATCTCTTTATATGATTAAGATCTCTGTATGGTGGCTATATGTCACTTTTATTGCCTTTTGTGAAAACTTTTGTGATTAAGGTGGTTCATGTTGTTGGCTATTGGTTGCAAATTAGTCAATGTTTGAAGATGTGTTTATTGTTATTTGATAATTTGTGATCCTAATAACTGTGAAATTGCATTTTCATGTGATTAAAATCTTTGTGTTATGACTATATGTCACATTTATTGGCATTTGTTGAAGACCTTTGTGATTAAGGTGCTTCATGTTGTTTGTTATTGGTTCGAGATGAGTTAATGTTAAAAATGCACTTAATTGTTATCTTGATAACCTTGTGCTTTAAAGTATTTCAAAATAATGCATAAAAGAGTTTTGCCTTGAGTATTGACTATTCATTTGCTATATTTTGAGTATTTTATGCAAATGATAAAAATTTTATTAAAAAAAATCTTGTTTTTGAGACAAACATTTTATGTTGAAAAGATTCTTAGAAAATATTAAGTTGATATATTTAAAACTTTTTTTATCATCTTGGTGGATTATCTTATTCTTGGAATCATAGAATCATGTTTGAGATTGTGAGTTATTTAAGGGTCTTGCCATTTGATTGATTTGCATGGTTTGAGTGCCTTAAAGCTTGTTTGATATATCAAGGCCTTTTTGTAATATCATAAGTTTGTGATGATTCGTGAAATTATTTGTTATATTTGACAATCCTAGTTAGATGATTAATGTTTTTCATTAAAGAACTTCTTTGAAAACATAGGTTTTCAAGTTTTTATAGGATCTTAATACTTTCATTGTAGATTAATTCTATAAGTTTTGTTGTAGTTATATCTTAAGGTAGGTCATAAGGCTGAAGCTTCAAAAAAGATTTCTGCAATTAAACATCCTCCTTTTGAAACAATCAGGGTGGGTTCACAAATGAAGGATTGAAACAAACTTTTGATATACACAATGTAAGTTTTTAGGAGGGGTGTTGAAATGTAATAGGATTGGGTCAATAGAGCTCATAAGTTTTTGTTTGTAATCATATCCCAAACAACCCATACAAGGCCATCAACATCAAGGCCACCTGGCACCAGGGCCACCAAGGAGCTCCCAACGGCTACTTTACTAGCCGTTAGGCTATCTTCAGCAACCAGCAGCCGAATGATGCAGGCTTTCACTCCTTTATTTTCTCTCTATAAATACTTACCTTCTATTCAATAAATGTTAAGCCTTGATTGTATATGGATTATCTCATTCTTCAACAAAATGAATTCAGGTAGCTTACCTAATTTCTTACAATATCCTCTACAAACCAAGCACATCGTACCTGATTATCATATGACGAAGCTGGACCTTGAGGGGCAGCTGTGCTCATATTCGTACTGTGTGGAAAAGATGAACTACTGCCATAACCATATCGCGGAGCAGAATGGTCTTCATAATGAGGAGGAGGGCTGTGCACAAAGCTACTTGATCGGGTACTCTTTGGAGCATATGAAGATGCACCGTGGCCTCCAAGTGGTGGTGGTAGAGGAACCATGTGTGGAGCTTTCCCATTTCTGCGACTGCTCAAGTAAAATCCATATCAAAAGTGTGATATGTATTTGTGTGTGCATATGTTTGTGTGTTGTATGTGCATCTGTGCCTGCCCGTGTGTGTGTACATACATATACATATATAAGGGTGTCAAGTTAAAATGAAATTACCCTAAGATATGAAGATCTATTGTTGCTTTATACTGTGATGGTATTTCCATCAAGGCTGCCAGTGCAAATTCTGTCTCTTTCCTTGTTGCAGGGACATTCTTTGACATTATCTCCGTAAAATTGACAAACTGAGGGGAGAAAATATGAAAATATCTTGTGAAATAATCCAGTAGGAGTGTGTGTGTGTGTGTGCGTGTGTGAGCATGAAATGGGATAAAAGTATATGTGTATGCTCTTCTCATGTAACTGGGCACATAATTAGAGGAAAAAGCCATCTGCAAAGGCGACTTTTGCTCCAGAGAGGAGCTTGTCTAATACCATGTGCATGCATGTTCATATCAATAGGCACATATGATTAAGAAAAAACATGTGTCAATGGCGAGGCTGCTACAAGAAAGAATCTGTCATACGTCAGATAAAGAGATTTTTAGTTTCTTACCTGGAAATTATCAAATGCTCGTGCAGGTATATTGTCATCAAATTGGCGCATCATGTCCCATGGACCATCACCAACTCCAACCAAGACTATTGACAGTGGATACTCACTGCAATGTTGCAACGATCAGAAAGAAGGCAAACCAAAGTATAAAAAATTGCAACCATAAAATCAACCTAATTACCTTGCCTTTACAATAGCATCAATGGTATTCTGTTCTTGTGGGCTTAAGTGGCCATGTTCCGTATCAACACTTCTTGTAACCTGCATGATGAGCAAAAACCCATTACGCTTCACCAAACCTTCTCATTTGAACAAAGGAACAATGATCTGTTTTACAGAAACACCGTCAAGGCTACATATGAAACCTAAGGCCCTGAGGAAGTAACTCTAGACACATTCACATGAAAAAGGAGTGATTCTATTGAACTCAGGGAAAATTGGTATGTAATATATACCACATACAAAAAGGAACTCTACGTCACAGTTCTTTTCTGGAATGAACCCAGGTCCACAATATGCTATCATGCATACAATCATCGAGTTAATTCTTATAAATGTGTGAGATGTGTTGCATCGAATCATTTTTAACGTTCAATGAATACCCTACAATTATTCAAATGGATGCCATAAGAAAGACTCTGATGTCAAGACAATCAAAATAAACTGAAGAAAGTGTTCAGGATTTTTCCCATGAGAAATGGCTTCATTATTTCAAAATAACATGCGAAGCAGGGGAGCTGGTGATTTTGAAATGACTCCTAATAGAAATCGTATGATGGATATCCAGTGATGTCCATGATTTCCATCAGCTTTCCAACACAGACACTTTTCATTCACCAATCTACCCATTAGCTTTCTCATACATGAAATTACAATCTAGCATCACATTATCGTGTGCCTGATAATTTTAGCAAAATTAATTGCAGATTTAGAAACCTTGGACAATATAAAAAGGTCCTTATGTCAAGGAAGAAAAACCAAAATCATGTCTGGTTGGAGGTTCATGCCTGCCCATCAGCAATTATTAACAGAACATGGTATTGACCACCACTTTGTTCCACGACAGTAATAGCAGATTCAATAATTGGAGCAAAAGATGTTGGACCTGAAAAATGTAGAAAAAATGTCAGGGACTAAGAACAAAAAATACAGTAGCTGCAACCATCCACAGATCACAGATCAAGTCTGTGCACCAACCAGCAAGTCGAAGATGTGGAACAATTTCTCTATAGCGTGATAGCACTTCTTCAAACCCATTACAAGGCCTCTCTTCAGCAAAGAAGCTAAAAACATTTTGATCATGCGTTGATGCTGTCAAGAAGAGCCAAGATTAACAAACTGGATATTCAAATAAATATTCAAAAATTGATTCTTAGAACCAATTGAGCCAAGCTCGCAAGAAACCAACCATCTCCAAACCCGAAACACGGAATCAAATTATCCTCATCAAAAGCAGACAAGGTTCTTCCAATAATAGAAATAGCTTGTTCATAGGGATTGGGAAAATCTCCAATGTGATGCAAGCTGCGCCGATTGAATGATCTAGCACCTACATTGATGAAACCATTCACCCCACATATTTCTGGAGTTCATGAAATAAGTTGAGTTCGAAGGAGATGGGGAAAACCTGTCCACTCGTTACTTTTTGTGAAGTCAATGCCCACAATGAGATTGGAAGATTCCAGACCAGCTTGTGCAAGAGCCTCAGTGACCTGCAATAAGAAATTGATTTGCTTATGAGTGTTAAAACAACAATCTTCCGTTTGTGACAGTAGGTTCTTTTACATCTCTAATATGTTGAAGAAAATCAAATAACAGAAAGCCTTTAATTATCATCATATGACCGATGCCAAGTTATTTAATTATCATCATCTGCAGTAGGTTATTTTGTCTAAGAGATACTGCTCTTGTTGGCGTAGAAAATTTCCTAGACAACTCTCCATCACAAATCAAATGTTCTCAATAGCATTTTTGGTGAATTTGTACTTCTATATCTCATACTGCATGCTTATAATCTAGCTATGCAAGAAATTGAAATCGAAACAAGCTCTTACTTCTGTTATTTTGCACCAAAACTACAAAAGTTTAAAATGAAGGAATAAAATTAGCAGTCCCTTAGTTTTTTAAATAGCAGTATTCATAATACAGCAGATATGCAATGTTATTCATAGGAAAATACCCAATTTAGAGATCTCTCCTTTTTCTCTTAACCTTAAAGGGGTATTGACCGAACAGAGGCTCATTTTCCTAACTGACTACTTTGTTGTTGGAAGAAATACTTTTTACAGAAATATCATAGCTATAAGGTAGTTGAACATGATTCTAGCCACTAACTTTGTATCACCTTGCTGTTGTGTATATGTCAGTCATGCGCATGCTCTGACATTCTTGAAAGTTGCACATTTTCCTACCAGTTACTTGCACTTAAAAACTGTGGACCACAAGACATGAAGTGCCATACTATCAAATTATCTAGTTTAGTACTTTGAACTTGACTTCTTAGATGCATTTATCTTCATTCATGTCACAAATTAATTTATTTTGTATTATTTCCACGGTTTCATAATAATCATGCAGGACCCAGTGGTTTATGATACTTTACTGTTTATCTTTTACAATACAGTTACTTTTGACTGCAGTCAGCACACTTTTGGCATGCTTCAAAATGACTCTTAGGGCCACCAATATAAATCATTGACAAGCGTTTCTCTACTTTCAAAGCCAAATTATGTTATGGTCTTTCAATGTCACTATCCATAAATCAGAAAAGGTTTTGGTACATGTGGAATGCCTTCTTGAAAAGAAGAATGATTCTCAAAATGTCACAAATGACTTTCTAACATGTCCCTTGACAACTATAAATGAGCCTAACACTCTGATGATTTACAAGAATATGCACCAGAAAGAGAGTGAACACATGACTAAAATTATGACACTATGAGCAACCAAAATGTTCATGGACAAATAACCATATGGGTTTCCATTGATTTAACCTTTCCTAACTATCAATAGTAAATCAATCCTACAAGCCGTGCACTGAACCCTCAATTTTAAATTTTGTCCAGATAGAATAAGGAATTTTTAGCCTAAAAAACGGGCAAAATGCAAAATCTACGGCTCTCCATAGATCTTCTCTCAGTGTAATTAAGTCCCATAATTCTAAAGCCTTCAACGTTGCATCATTCATGACTTGTATTAAAAAGCAAGATATGGATTTCTTTTCACAATCTGGAGCCAAATCAGTTGACAAGTATAAAGGCGGATAGACTGACCTGTTCAAGGGAAGTATAATTGTCAGCAATTCGTGAGTATCTCCTCTGCAACTTGTGTTTCGGTTCCTCAGGGACGTAGTGGGCCGCAGAAGGTGGTTGTGAATATGTGCGTGGAGCCGGTCCCTGGTCCCAATGAGAAGGCTGTGGATGGGTTCCGAATGATGAAGAATGCCTGTAATCATTGTCTCTCGATGATTTATTCCCCATAACCAAACTCCCCTACAATAGAACTATTCACAGCAGGCCTAATTCCTCAATCCACGAAGATTTTTGGTGGACAGATTTAACCTTCCCAAAGTCACCGAGTAAAATCCTGAAAAAATGTAGCTATACTTTACTAATAAACAAATGTTTCATCAAGAAGCCAAGCAGGGTAGATTGTGTTCATGCATTTCACATGATAGAACATCAAAGGAACGCTAAATATGGTGAAACTTCATTAAAACACATTGATAAAGATAATTGCAATCACATATTCCCCTCTTTGAACCACTTAAAACAATTAAACAATTAAAGACTAACTGATACTAATGGTTGACTCCAATACAAACCAGAACCTCAATTCAGGAAAGGGGAAAGAATAGAAGAAAAGAAACTACCTCCCCAACTCCACAGCAAGAAGATACCAAGGGTTTAATAATCTCCCAACGGCATATTCAAAAGACTTATAGGTTCAACATCAGGCAGTATACACCACCGAAATCAACAAACAAGTACCAACAACGAAAGTTCGACATCCCCTCTGAAACAACGATTTTCAACCCGAAACTTGAAAAATTAGGTTTGCGATGAACAAAACCAAGTCGGCGATGACAATGCGGCTAAGAGAAGACACCAACTTGTCAAAGATAGGATTACCGTTCCAGGTCAACCATAAACGTTTGACTCTTCAAACTTCCTTATTAAGAAACAGAGAAGGAAGATTGACACCCTTCCTTAAACCAAGTCGGCGATGTCAAAGCGCGTACTTGATCAATTGCGTAAACCAACACACATATTGAGAGAGAGAGAGAGAGTACCCAGAAATGATGCTGAGTTTCTGTAAAGATTAGATGGTGGGTTGCTTCAATTGTTCTCTGATCCTTCACTTCTTTTGTTTGTACGCGTTGTTACGAAGGAAAAGGTGATCCAGAGAGGAAGCATCGCGGAAAGCACCGAAACAAACAGGAGGTACAAATTATGGTTGTCAATCACAAAAAAGAGATTTGTCTTTTTTATTCTTCTTTATCCCCTTTTATCCTTCTGCGATACCGGTTTGGCGATTCCCCATCAACTTCCTTGCTATATACTCTCTCTCCGCAAGTTGCTTTTGGTTCAGGTTCATGTTTTTTTTGGGTCCAAACTGCTTCTGAAACTTGATTTGGTGGCCCGTTAGCACATGAAGAAGCAAATATTGCATGAGGCTTGCTATATAAGGCATGACACGAGAACTCGGTCAAGCACCATCCAACGTAACACGAGAAAAACTGGGTCGACGACCTACTTTTGGCACGAAACAAGAAATTGTTGGTAAATAACGTTCAACATGAACACAACCCGAAAACATTCTGCTAATACCCATCCAAAGTATTACACGAAATGATTGACTCAGTTTGTGTAGACCTGCCTTTTGACCCTTTGTTCCAATGATATCTTGTGTCGCTGTCTCGGTCACTAAAAAAACATCAGTTGTTTCCTAAACTAGACCAGGTTAGAAACAACCTAGTCTGAACACGCTCAGGACCATGGGAGGTAGGTATGCATGATTAGTGTGTACCCAATACTCTAAACGTTAGGTAGAAAGCTGTGTTACCTGAATCCTTCAGGTTGGATCGTGTCGTGTCAGTGTCGTGTTGTGGGGCAATTTAAATAGGAACCGTGTAGAAATGGTGAATCTGGTGTCATCTTCAGATGTCATGGTGACATAAGCGAAGAGGAGGAAGACATCATTAAAATTTGAAACTTCTTGGATCATGAAGCTTTTTATTAAATCCAAATTCGTCTTACGTGATGATCAACCCTAAACTGTGAGGACTCACAAGATAAAGGTCGTTACTTCGATTCTCGAAGTGTGCAAATTGAAATCTCCAAGAAAGGCTCTACCAATTAAAAGAATGTCAGACATGATCGGTGTGGAACCAGCCAGCTGTGAGAACCAGGCCAAGAACCGGCTGAAACCATAACCGAAATGGTGAACAAGCCGATTCCGTTCTGGTTCCACCTTCCTTGAAGTTGAAACCAACAGCGGTTAATTTCAAATGTTTTAATAATTTTTAATTCAAAAAAGTTTAGAACTCGAATCAAAATTGGAACTAGAACCAATAGTTCAAAACCGAAACTACAACCAGCCAGATCCCAGTTCGGTTTGGTTTCTAGGAAAATTGAAACAGACCATATCAAAACGACAACTCATGCAAACCCTAATAAGATGTATACCCAAGGATCGAACTCCTGACCTCTTGTTAGAATTTGACATATTTATTGTTTTATCCTACTTTATTGAAACTTGAGAAGAATCATTTTGCCAATGTGTTCGAACTCCTTGGTAACAACTAGCCAAATTGCAGTTTTAGCTAGTTGGTTCTTGCTTTTCAAGCCCGCATGAGATTGGTTCTGGTTTTGTTTGGACAAACAAATCATGCAAGAAAAGTGAGTTCCTGAAACAAGAGGCAAAATGAGGTTTTCCACCACAATTCCGGTTCTCTGATTTGAAATCCTAATAGGTGGAACCATAAATCCAACTGCACTATACTCTGTTTGATTTCGGTTCTCGGTTTCGGTTCCAAAAACGGTTCAAGTCGATTCAACACAACACACCGGGCTGGATCTAGACCAACCACCTCTACAAACAAGTGGTATCAGTTAAAGAAGATGTCTTTTTGGCAAAGCCAATTCATCTCTAAAGCAAAGCCAAATGTTATGCTTCAACGTTGGAATCACCCAACAACCTAACAAGTATTTTATCAAGGATGCAGTGGTTCATCGGAAGCTTAAGACTCATGATTTAGATGATCAATTGAATGTAATAGAAAGAAACTTCAAAGTAAATAAGAAAGCAATATAAGATTGTTTTGATAGAAAAAAAATGTGTGACCCACGACACGCTAATAACTCATATGCAAGACCCTTATTGAGTAATAAAGCAAAAAGGTATTCACTAACTAAAACAGGGTCTAAGACTAAATACTAGAATTACTATATGATTCATAGGAAGAAGCCTGATTATGCAACAGTCATGTTGTGAAAATTCACTTGAAAAAAAAACCTCGGTCACACAAGGTCCAAACGGCGAGTTGCTTCAGCTGAAATTGAGCCAGAATTTGTGTCAGGGTTTGGTTCAAAAGCGGGTTGTTTTGTGTAATGGCCAGCTGTGGGGTTCTAACGTGACAGGCAGATCTCTCGGTCGCCTCGAGCTTGCGCATTGATCTTCTTCCTTAGCTGTAAAAGAATTCGATTCTGCCAGCCAGCTATTCGATATAAGTTTCCAAATACCAGTAGCAATATCAAGCACCACACGAAAGCACAAGAAGAACCCGGAAAAGCCTGCGCTGACGTTCACCCAAAGTGACACGGAAAATAAACTGAATGGAGTTTAGTCTCCCTGGTTTGATTCGATGAAGAACATAAGAAAATGCTGGAAGCCAATGTCTCTCTCTCTCTCTCGAACCAAACGGTAAGTTGACCTTCTATGAAATTGTTGACACCGAAAATACACTTCTCATGGCATATCTCTCTCTCATACACACGTGTGTATATATATATATAGAGAGAGAGAGACAGAGATGAGATAGAGAGAGAAATTTAATCATATGGATACACATGCATTCCTTTTACTTTGAGGTTATACGCGAAACAAAGTTGTGCTTTGTACGTTCTTCAATCAATACATTTATAACTATAAATAATACTCATGTTTCTAAAACGTAAAAAGAAAACATAAATTTATCGATGTAAAAGATATGCACGATAAAATGTCTTTCTTATATATATTTACAAAAACTAGGTGCACTTTTCACTTCTAATCATACATACTTTATTTTTGAGGCGTACAAAGTTATAACAGTGTTTACAAAAATATAATAGATTTCCTTATTATCCTCATACCCTCAAATGTAAGTACATAATGTTACGGAGGTGAACAACCTCCAATCTCTTTCTTTCTCTCTCTCTTTATATATATATATATATGTGTGTGTGTGTGTGTGTGTGTGTGTGCGCGCGCACATGTACATGCATAGATGCACTAAGGAGAGATAGAGCTAGAACGTTGTTTACCAGCTAAAACACATGAGGATGAGTCAAATTAGACGTGACCAGTTCGGAACCAGTCCTGCAATTCGAACTGAAACCACACTGTTGGGGGAACCAGCTGAACCAGATACACCCCAATTGTTACGGTTCATATTATCTAAAAACCAACCCAGAACCAGGACTGATGGTTCCAAATTACCAGTCTCTTATTGATCTTGTATTAAAAAAAGCTTTATATTTCAAAAACAAGCTTTAAATATGTTTTCCGGCTTTCTTATCACTAACAACATGATAGTTCAACAGCAGGGAGCGGGCAGTTTTTGACATCTCTTATCACTAACAACACGGTAGCTCAACGGTCGGGAGCGAGGATTTCTATTCGCAAAAGGCGCTTTCCCTCTTGTGTTTCAAAAACAAAATTAAAATTGGTTTCAGAACCGAGACCGGCTCTGCAACAGTTTGTTTCCGGTTCTAGGTTTCAGGCAAACCGGAACCAGCGGTTTCAGCCGTTCCAAACACGTCCTGATGGTAGGCACACCCTGTAAACTGTCAACTCCAAGCATCCATGAACGAAACAGTTCTAGTTTCATAACACTGTTGCTACGTATGTTCTACCTCTATCGATAGAAGAAACAAATCGGCCGTCTGAGATTTCTCTTTACCACAGTAAGATGAATGAATATATATCCCTGCACTCTTCCATCACTAAAATTTTCGTTCTTTTCCCTCAAAAACGAAATAAACAATGAAAAAGAAAAATGTCTTATGCCTCACAAGCCCAAAACATATTCACATTTTACAATATATTTCTCATTTAACCGGTCATACAATATGGGAAGTGTGGATTTTCCTCGCTTCCATTGGTGATGGAGACCAACGAGTTGAGGATCATCACATTTTCTCGCCCATTTGAGACAGAATCTATCCAACGAGTTGGTTTTAAGTTCCTCCATACATATATGAAGCATAATTTAGTTAGACACGGCTGGTTTGGAACCGGTTCAGTGGTTTCAATGGAACCGAACAGGACATGAAACAGTTAGAACCAGAACTGGTCAACCCATACCCAGAAATGGGGAACACCCGATTCGTTTCGTTTAAAAAGTTTCAATCCTTTTAATGATTGATTTTTTCCTGTTTCAAACCGATTAGGGTTCAAACCAGAACCAGCCTCATCTCAATTCGGTTTCCGTTATTGACTACAGGAAAACCGGAACCTACAATTTGATAAAGCAGAACCAGCCATATCTAAATCTAGTGTAGAAACTTGTCCGCATGCCCCACCATGGTATCGGGTTTTGTCATTTAAAATCTTTGTTAACCGAGCCGTAGCGGTTTTCGTGCTTTTGCTCAGCTTCATCAACACCCATCCTAGAGACAATTAGAGTGTGACAAGTTGAGTCTTGCAAAAACTTTACTTGATTAACCGTATAATTGTTTGCAAATTTTGGTTCTGTAGGTGACCCTTATTAATGCACGGATCCTCTAACTCGAGCTTTTATCTTACAAATGTATATATATATATACATATATATATATATATATATATATATACATATATATATATATATATATATATATATATATATACATATATATATATATATAAAGAGAGAGAGAAACTCGTATAGTTAAACAAAATTCAACCATCCATTTAAGTATGCTAGCGCACACACACACACATACATATATATATATATATATATTTGTCCAGGCCGATCTTACGTTGCGTGGAAAGAGATACGAGGCACGAGAGATGACAAATCTCATGAACTCTTTCCTTGGGGGTCGAACTAAGGACCTTACCCAAGCGGACGCCGAACGCTCTAAGCAGCCAAATTGCGAAAATCAAGTGGTAGGTATTTTCTAATGAAAGTACTCTGCATGTCACCATAATAGAAATTTAGGGCAAAACAACCAACCACTTAGCTCAGTATTTTCTAATGAAAGTACTAAAACCCACTTGAGCTTGTAAGTTGTTTTCATATTTGATTCTCAAGTGGTATTGATGCTTGAGGTTTTCGAGCAACACATTATAACAACACAAAAAGAGAAAGAGGTGCTTTGATATTCATGCAAAACTCTTGTGGCCCGGCCCGCCTCTTTAAAATCACATTACTATGCCAATAATGGGTTTCGCATTTGATGCACAATAAAACTTAGAATTGCAAATACCAAAAATCAATATCCAATTCATTTGGAAACTTGCACGTAATATACCCTAAGGAGATTTTGTTTACCGGATCCTCAAGAAGGATCTTAGCTTAAACAGGATGCATCCTTAAGACCGATGATTCTACCTTATGCATAATGAGAATTATTTTGTTATATATGACAGACATGATTCTCATAAATTGATATATACATAAGTTTTTCTTTTAGGAAAAGTAGGAGTATAATCCAGCTTAATGTCTCGACTCCATCATCTTTGAAACCTCGAATATATTTTTAGATCGGATGATTAGACATGATCTATTTGTAACAGGCCCAACAATCGAATTGAAACTAAACTGGCTTGCAGACCATGTCTAACCAGTTAAACCGATGCATACCCATTCATCCTCCCATGAAACCTGGACCGGAGCCAATTGTTTGAACCGCCGTTTTCAGTTTCATTTTATAGGTTTATTTCTTTTCTTTTCTTGTTTTTCGTTCAAACTGAAACCATAACCAAGTGGGATTGGTTTGGTCAGGTTCTGGGCTCTGGTAACCTAAATGGCTCATGTCTATATATTATTATAATATTGGTTTGATAAGACATTATAGACAGTGGTGAAACTACTTTAGAGCGAGGTGGAGCATACGTTTCATTCGAAATCTTAAAATTTCTTAAAGTCTCCCACTTTATTATATATAGGAAAATGCAAATGATTTGTTAGCATGAAATACAAGTGTGTCATCAAAAAAATTTCTTGGATCCGCTACTTGTCACTTACACTGATTGAATGATTATGAAAACGAAGCAGTATTCTTAGAATTATACAAGTAGGGCAATTTAGAATAGAAACTTTCCCTTTCAAGCAAGAAAAAGTCAACTGAGTGTTTATACAGAACTTGAAAATCAATGAATCTCATTAATACAGAGCTTAAAATCCTTTTTTAATATCTATGTCAATGACCCAAAATAGGCTTAGTTCATAGATAACTCAAAAGATAAGATGTTGTTATGAGCTAGGTTTATTCATATATTTTATTTTCCAACAGCCTCCCTTAAACCGAATTCATTGCAATCATGTCAATCATTTTCTTAAGCTTAAGAAAGGCATTCACCTTCGCTGGTTTAGTAAACATATCAGCAATTCGATCATCTCAATGGTAAAACTCAAGTATCAGTTTTAAAAACTTCACTAAATTTCTGATGAAACGATATTTAATATCAATATGCTTGCTTCTTCCATGAAACACTGGATTTTTTGCCAAGGCAATTGCTGACATATTATTGCATTGAATCACCATTGCATGCTCTTGCTTGTGATTTAACTCCACTAGCGTTTGACATAGTTAAATTGCTTGAGTAGAACAATATAACCCTGTTATATATTTTGCTTCTAGAGTAGATAAAGCTATCACTTGTTGCTTCTTTGAGGACCAAAAAAAAGTTTTGTTTTCGAGAGAAAAGACATAACTGGAACTGCTCTTCCTTTCTCCAACATCTCCTCCCCAATCACTATTTGTATATCCTATAAATTCAAAGTTATTAGATGGAAAATAAAGTATGTCATCATCCAAAGTACCTTTGTTGTATTGTAAAATTTGCTTAGTCACTTACAAGTAACATCAGCACCACTCCCTTTATTTGTTAATTTAAAACTTTCCTCTATCACAGTGTAAATTGGTTTGCAAGCTGTCATCTTGAAACGCTCAAGAATATCTTTGGCACACTTGTGTTGATAAATAAATATGCCTTTAGCTTATTGAGTTACTTCAAAGCAAAAGTAAGACATGAGACCCATGTCAATCATCTCAAACTTTGATTGAGTTACTTCATAGCCAAGAAAGTAAGACATGAGACCCATGTCAATCATCTCAAACTCAAGTGTCATATCCTCCTTGAAGTTGGCAATCATTTCTAAACCATCTCCAATAAATATTAGGTCATTAACATAGAGATAAACTATGAGAAATTCTCCATGTAAGTCAATCTTGACATACAAGGTATGCTCATGAGGGCATCAAACAAAGCCATGATCCATAAGATATGAATTAATTCTTTTATACCAGGTTCGTGGTGTTTGTTTTAGACCATAAGGAGTTGTCTTCAACTTATAGACAAAACTCTCTTTTTCCTTTTCACATAGCCCTCGGGTTCACAACATACACTTATTCCTCAAGTAATCTATTTAAAAATGCAAACTTCACATCCATTTGGTGTATTTCCCAATGCCTTTAAAGAACCAAAGCAAGAATAAGACAAACATTATCCAATCTCGCAATTGGAGCAAAGACCTCAAAGTAATCAATTATGGGTATCTGTTTATACTCTTTGACTACTAGGCGAGCTTTTAGCCTATCGACTTCTCCATGGGGCTTATATTTGGCCTTATAAACCCATTTCACTAAACTTCTTGTCTTCTTGAAGTGGAGTTAGCTCACATGTGTTATTTTTTCGATTGCATGGATCTCATCATTTATTGCTTGACTCCACCGTTCATCTTTTGAAGCTTCATAAAATATTATTGGATCACAATATGCAAATAGAGAATAATTAACTATTTCTTTATTTGATGCATCATCTTCTTTAGATAGCACATAATCCTTCAAATGAGTAGGTAAGACTCATTTTCGTCTTTGATGTAAGGAAGGTTTAACTGATATGCTTGGAGAACTTCTTGAAGGACTGATGTGGTCATCAAATGTATTAGAAGATTGTAATGGGTCGGGTTGAATATTAGAAATGATCAAGATGGGGTTGAACCGGTTCCTCCTCATCCATCATAAAATGATATTGTTTCTTTTCTTTAATGCTCTAATTCCATTCATCTTCCTCTTCAAATATAATATCACAGCTAATTATCACCTTTCTTGCTGTTAGATTACATAATCGATAACCTTTGTTCTCTTCACTATACCTAAGAAAAATATATTTCTCAATTTTCTCATCAAGTTTCTTACGCATCTCTTTTGAAATGTGGGTATAAACAATAAACAAAAATGACTAATTGATTGTGTTCAACCAGTCCACTCCTCCATTGGTGTCTTAAAATCATGTCCTTTAGTGAGACATCGATTCAATATATATACGGCACACAAAACTACTTCTTTCTAAAATTGTTTTGGGAGATGCTTCACCCGTAATATAGTATGAATCATGCCAAGGATGGTATGATTTTTTTTTTTGCAACTCCATTTTGTTTAGGCATGTACCTTGCTGTAAGTTGGTGTTTTATGCCACTTTTCTTGAAAAATCTTTTCCCACTATATATTAAGTATCGCAATCAGTTTACAGAATTTGTATTGATTGCCCTAAAGATTATCACGAAGGTAAGGAATATAGAACACATCGGAAATACATTGGTTTGATCCATCCTTTGCTTGATGTTAATCGTTTCTTTTCTCATAATAGGAATCTTTGAGTTGTTCCCAAACTTAACCTTCGAGTGTTAGGTTTTATCAAGCTTTGAAAATAGCTCCATATCACTGCACATGTGGTTGCTATATTTTGTGTCTAAGTACCAAACATTCTTTTGGTTTTCCATAATAGAATCACAAGTGAACAATAAGGCTTTGTCATCATCATCTCTACTATTATAAGAGTTTACAACTTTGGCGTGAAAATATGAACTTTTTACCTTTTTGCTTCTACACTTAGATTTGTGCATTTGTAGCACAGGATATGTGACTTATTCTTTTTCGGTCCAACACTCATTTTTTGTTGTCCTTTTTCCTTATTTTGTTTGAAATGATACTTTCATCGTCTTTCAACATCAGTTGGCTTTGCAAGGCCTCTTTCACCATCTTTTATTTTTCTTTTAGTCGTTGTTCATGGACTTGCAAAGAGCTTATAAGCTCATTGATAGACAAAATAGAAAGATCTCGAGATTCTTCAATAGATGTTACGATATATTCAAATTATAATGTCAAAGTCCGAATAATCTTTTCAATGATTTGTTGATCTTCAGTCTCACCATTGACCTTTATTTGCTTCACAAGAGCCAACGTCCATGAGAAATAGTTAGAATTCGACTCAGACTTCTCCATTTGAGAAAGCTTGAACCATCGATGGAGAGTTTGAAGACAAACCTTATGGATTCTTTCAACTACCATATAAGCTATGACGAGAGTGTCTCATGCCTCTTTTGCCGTCTTTGCATTTGTCATATTCTCAAAGAAAGAAGAATCTAACTCTTAAGATGTAAAAAAGAGTTTTACTATCTTTCTTGTGATTTTCCTTTAGATGCTTGTGCTCCTTCGATGTCAAATTATGTGCAGTTGTTGTTCCACCAATCCTTGATGATTTTTGTTAGCTCCTGAAACCTAAATAGCACCTCCATTTGGATTCTCCAATGCTCAAAATTCTTCTCGTCAAACTTTGAGATTTGAGGTTGAAATTACATATATTTATAGGTCTAGACAAATAAGTTTTTCTAAGAAACATTACACCATTCTTTTTAGAATTGATTAAAATTAATCCTTAATTACAATTATCTAGGATTCCTTGGAAATCCAACATGTCTTTTTTAATATCTAGATCAATATCCCAAAATAGGTTTAGTTCATACAGAACCCAAAAGACAAAATGATGCTATGAGCTAGGTTTATTCATATATTTTATTTTCCAGCAATCACTGTGACCATGATGTATCCGTCCCTGCTATCAATGCATTCTGCAGAAATCAAATGAATTAAGATGTCAAAAAGTTTTACAGAAAGCAAAAACTTTTGATGCTTAAAAATCATTAAAATATGCAGCCCAAAATAAAAACAAAGCATTTGAAACGTTTGTCGTCTTATTGGATGCTTGAATGTAAGGTTTGTCATCCATTACTGAGAGGGGGAGTGAAGAAATTTTCGTGAATACCCCTGAATAAGGCAACTAATTTACCTACAAACGTTTCTTTGTGACAAAGTTAAAACAAAATAACCTTCATTTACCTTAAATACCATAATACCAACTGATTGAGGTAGATGATACATAATGAGTGTTTGTATATACACAGACAAATACAAGAGTACTTTGGGAGTATTTACTCAGATTCTGAATTGTTAGATCGAGTCGGATCAATGGTCGCGATGCATACAAGCAAAAAAAAAAAAGCGAAAGTTCTTTACGTTCTAACCACTAATAAGACTTGATGCAACAATCAAAATCTATGAGTAGGTGCTCTAGACATACCTCAACATTCCTAATATAAGGTTTGATATATGCTAATAAAAAATATAAGTGTATTTTTACATTTAAATTCAAATATCAATCATTGATTTGTTATTTGTTTAAATATGATAAAATGTAATGTTGCTATGATCCGCACTTATTTCATGAGAATTGCTTTGATGTGTTCCTTTCATGAGAATTGCTTTGATGCGTTCCTTTGTAATAGGGAACTGCTCAGTTCCCTCCTTCTCGATCTCAAGCAAACTATCGGTCATATCTCCAGATGGACGAGTATCTGTCTTGCGATGCACATGCTTCTCTATTATCTCCTCAAAGAAAGAATCCATGTCTTTGAAATTCTTTTCTAGCCTCGCTTTCATCCCCGTGATCGAATAGAGCCACCGAAACGCCGGAATGTAGTCGGAAAAGAAGAAGGATACCAGCAAAGCCTCCATCTCCTTCACAATTCCATGCAGCTTACTCTTGGAGTAGTCTCCAAGAACGCATTTCTCACCCATGGTGACTGCAAATTTGGTTGGTCGTCAATGATAGCACTAACTCGCTCAAATTCACGCCGGAGCCAGCCGACCGAGAGATGACATCAAGGACTTCTTGCTCGCGTACCATCCTAAAGGATTGGACTTTCTTCAACATCAAAAGCCCCAATATGTACAGCCTTCGCGAGTTACGCCAGTAATCGCCATAGGGTGCAAAGGCAACGTCCTTCGCTCCGTAAGAAAGTATTGTTCAGGCGATGATTTCCGGCCTGTTCGCGAAAGAAAGATCTTTTGTTCTCATGATTTCCTCGGCCTATTTTATCGAGATGACAACGATGGACGGCGTACTTCCCATATGTGTGGTCATAAGGGTCATTGTGATAGAGAGATAAATTGTCATTCGAGGCTGAGGTAACGGTTAAAGTGGTCATCCAATCCCTTATATGAAGAGGATAAGGCTGAATCATTAACGAAGGATCGTTATCGGGATTTCCGGTAACGGCTCCCTTATCAACTCCCAGACGAGAGAAACCACAGGAGGATAAGCACGAACGAAGGGGGAGCACTAACTTAAAAAAGGCAGGCATTACAGGTATACACTCACTCTGAAAGAAATACAAAAAGAAAAAGAAAAAGAGAGTGTGTACTGATCTTCATCCGTGTAAGAACCCTGTGTGAGAACCTCGTGTCCACCATATCCATGTTTCCGCTGCATTCAACAGGAGTTGCTCATGGTTGCTTACCGCCAGATAGCCATCACTGGAATCCGAGAAGAAGAAAGTACAGTTCTTCTACATTGGTATCAGGGCCTAAAAACCCTACAAAACAAAAAAAGGGAACAGGTAAAAAAAAAAGAAGAGAGACAAAAAAAAAGTGGATCGAAGAGAAGCAGCGACAGTCGGGAGAGGCGCAACAGGCAAGAGCGACAGGCCAAGGCCGAACGGCCAAAGCTAGAATAGCCAATACCGAACGGCCAAAGCTAGAATAACCAAGGTCGAACGGCCAAAGCTAGAACAGCTAAGGCTGAACAGCAAAACCAGAGCGGCAGACTGAACGGTAAAGCAAGAGCGGTGGCCAAAGCAAAGCCAAGAGTGGCAGCCAAAGCCAGAGTGACAGGCTCAAGCAAGAGTGGCAGGCCTCTGCCGAACGGCTGAGTGGCTGGAAAGAAGACGCCAGGGACGCCGACAGCCGAGGAGTGGAAGGAGAAACACGCCGGGGACGCCCCACCGGCCCCCTCCCTCTTCCTCTTCTCCCCTCTCTCTCTCACTTCCTGTTTCCCCTTTTCTCTCCTCACTCTATAACGCTTTAACGCGTTTTGATCTATATTAGAAAAAAAAAAATTGAAATTCGCAGTTTCGAAAAATCGTGGGCGGGAAAACCGATGATTTTTCAAAACCGCCTTAGGGAACGGGATGAAAAGTCCAAACTGCCCTATTCGGATTCAGATATTACGCAGTTGTCACTGGACAAAATTACCTTTTTGTCCAGATATTTTCGGATAAAAAGATTGTTTTGCCCTTACTAAGTGAAAGGTCAGTTTTACCCTCTAGCTGTTTGTGAAAATTACTAAATACTGGGCTGTCACTTTATGATTTTACCCTTCCCGTTTTGGATAATTTCAATTCTATCATCTAGTCAAAAGACAAATTTACCCCTATTCTTTTAAAAAATTACAGATTCACCCTAAAGGTTAAAATTATGATTTTAACCCCGATCAGTTGAGAATTTTACAGGAATACCAAATAGTAATTTTATAAGTTTGTCCTCAGGGTTTTACAAAATTACAAAAAGAGGACAACTAGATAAAATTACAGTTTTGTCCCTTGGGGGCATAGAGGCAAAAACCCTTAGAAAAATTTTCAAAAAGATTATTTGCTACATATCATGTATCACTTTAACATGTTTCTTGCTATGTGTGCTTGTGTTTTTGTTTCTTTTTAGACCGCTTAATTGTTATTTTTGTCAAACACATAAAAATGAGTTCTAGGATATGTGTGTCAAAATTGGCAAAAACGGAAAAGTTGAATGGTCTGAACTTCCAGACATGGAAGAGAAGAATTTTCTTGGCTCTAACACTAGAAGGTGTTCAGAATGTTTTAAAGGAAACCATGCGTCCGCCACCCGCAGACGCAAATGAGCAACAGTTAGAAATGTATAAAACATTTTTAAAGGACGATATCATAGCAATGACGATCATGTTAACATACATGGAGGATGACTTAATCAGGGTCTTTGAAGAATATGAGACCGCAAAAGAGTTGTTTGACTCATTAATAGTTAAATACGATACAACTGCAAAATTGTATGTGCAATTGCTACTACAAAAATACAATTCTTTGAGAATGAAAGAAGGAGAAAATGTAGTAGAGCATGTGAATCACATGCTGGTAATGGCTAGAGACTTAGCCGTAGCGAAATCAATCATCCACGAACCGATGCAAATATCAATAATATTGAACAGTCTACTCCCATCGTGGAACATGGTCACCACTACCTAAGACTAGGACAAAAAAACAACCTTTTTGAGTTGTCCCTTAAACTAGCAATAGAGCAAGAACATATGCTCAAGAATAAGAAAGAAAAATTGCTAGTGGTTCAGGATGAGTTAGCATCTAGCTTTAAGTTCAACCAGAAAAAGAAATCAAACAAAAAGTTTGGCAAGAATAACAAGAAAGGCGGTCAAAATTTTAAGAAATCACAGGAAGCTGCTTCTTGGGTGAAGTGTTTTAACTGTACAAAAATGGGACACTACAAAAGATACTACCGTAATAAAAAAAAGGTGGAGGATACAACCCACAGCGCAGACAATCGGAGAAGCATGATATAATCTGTGTGATTTTAGAATGCCTGTATTTGGATCGCCTAGTGACAGGTTGGTGGATAGACTTAGGAGCTATAAGACATATCTCGAAGACTAAGGAAGGAGCAATGGATATGAAGGAATATCAACCTAGAGAACATCGTGTGCATATGGGAAATAATACTTTCTCAGATGTTCTGGGTATTGGATCCTTTAAGATATATGTATAAGACAAACCAATTGTACTGACCGACGTGTTAATTGTGTCATCTACAAAGCGCAATCTGGTATCGGTCCCTATCTTAGTTAAGAAGGGTTTTGAAGTTAGGTTTATTCCTAATAAGGTGATTGTAAGCAAACATGGGAGTATCTTGTTCTCAAGGGAATTTGATGTAGAGCAAGGACTGTTCAAATTATCTGCTAATGAAAATCATCAATCTTCTCCTTATATTGAGAGTGTCTTTACTATTGATGTGAATATGTGGCATAAAAGCCTAGGGCATATAAGTCTGAAAAAGTTGAGGAAATTATTCAAATTTAACTTATTGCTTGGATTTAAGGAAAAGACTTTCAGTAAGTGTGAAACTTGTATACAAGAAAAAATGACAAGAAAAGTTTTTTCAAAGTAAACAACAAGGGCAACAACCTTATTGGAAATTATTCACACAGATTTATGTGGACCTTTTAGAATAAATACACATCAGGGAAAGGGTTATTTTATAACCTTTATCGATGATTACTCTAGATATATGTATATATATCTCTTGGCACATAAATCGGAGACACTTGATGCATTTAAAAAATATAAGCAAGAAGTGGAAAATCAATTAGGGCATTTAATCAAAGTCTTAAGATCAGACAGAGGAGGTAAATATATCTCAATAGAATTCTTCGAATTTTGTAAAGACTTTGGTATTTTTAAACAAAATACAATGCCCAGGACACCTCAGCAAAATGGTGTAGCTGAAAGATACAATAGAACCGTGCTGAATATGACAAAGTCAATGTTGATTGATGCCTCTCTTCTAAGGGTATTTTGAGTTGCCCCTTAAACTAGCAATAGAGCAAGAACATATGCTCAAGAACAAGAAAGAAAAATTGCTAGTGGTTCAGGATGAGTTAGCATCTAGCTTTAAGTTCAACCAGAAAAAGAAACCAAACAAAAAGTTTGGCAAGAATAACAAGAAAGGTAGTCAAAATTTTAAGAAATCGCAAGAAGCTGCTTCTTGGGTAAAGTGTTTTAACTGTACAAATATGGGACACTATAAAAGATACTACCGTAATAAAAAAAAGATGGAGGATACAGCCCATAGCGCAGACAGTCGGAGAAGCATGATATAATCTGTGTGATTTTAGAATGCCTGTATTTGGATCGCCCAGTGACAGGTTGGTGGATAGACTTAGGAGCTACAAGACACATCTCGAAAACTAAGGAAGGAGCAATGGATATGAAGGAATATCAACCTAGAGAACATCGTGTGTATATGGGAAACAATACTTTCTCAGATATTCTGGGTATTGGATCCTTTAGGATATATGTACAAGACAAATCAATTGTACTGAACGACGTGTTAATTGTGTCATCTACAAAGCGCAATCTGGTATCAGTCCCTATCTTAGTTAAGAAGGGTTTTGAAGTTAGGTTTATTCCTAATAAGGTGATTGTAAGCAAACATGGGAGAATCTTGTTCTCAAGGGAATTTGATGTAGAGCAAGGACTGTTCAAATTATCTGCTAATGAAAATCATCAATCTTCTCCTTATATTGAGAGTGTCTTTACTGTTGATGTGAATATGTGGCATAAAAGCCTAGGACATATAAGTCTGAAAAAGTTGAGAAAATTATTCAACTTTGACTTATTGCTTGGATTTAAGAAAAAGACTTTCAGTAAGTGTGAAACTTGTATACAAGAAAAAATGACAAGAAAAGTTTTTTCAAAGTAAACAACAAGGGCAACAACCCTATTGGAAATTATTCACACAGATTTATGTGGACCTTTTAGAATAAATACACATCGGGGAAAGGGTTATTTTATAACCTTTATCGATGATTACTCTAGATATATGTATATATATCTCTTGGCACATAAATCGGAGACACTTGATGCATTTAAAAAATATAAGCAAGAAGTGAAAAATCAATTAGGGCATTTAATCAAAGTCTTAAGATTAGACAGAGGAGGTAAATATACCTCAATAGAATTCTTCGAATTTTGTAAAGACTTTGGTATTATTAAACAAAATACAATGCCCAAGATACCTCAGCAAAATGGTGTAGCTGAAAGATACAATAGAACCTTGCTGAATATGACAAGGTCAATGTTGATTGATGCCTCTCTTCTAATGGTATTTTTGGGAGAAACAGTAAGTACATCTGTTTACATACTCAACAGAGTACCGTGTAAAACTGTATTCACTACGCCATATGATATGTGGTTTAGAAGAAAACCCAACCTAGGTCATCTCAAGAGGTGGGGGTCTATTGTACACGTAAAGATCCTTGATTCGTTTAGAGATAAGCTAGACAGCAGGTCCTTGAGATGTATATTTATAGGATATCCTAAAGGTTCAAAAAGATATCGATTTTATCATAAGGACCACAGACTCATTAAAAGCAAAGATGTTGAATTCTTGGAAGATACTAAGAATGACATCTTGGAGAATAATGAAGAATGTGTTGATGATTTAGTAGATTTAGACCAATCATCTTTTGAGCCTATAGAAGATCTTCCTGAAACTACCAATACCTTAATTGGACATAAGAGGCCAAGAGCCACTTCGTCTTACTTAAAGGATTATCACACCTATCTTATAGAAGAAGTGTGTAATTTAATAGATTTTGATGAGTTGACTGATAACTTGACTTATCAGCAAGTAATGAACTTATCGAAAGCAACAGATTGAAAGAAAGTCATGGATGAGAAAATTGAATCCATTAAGAAAAACCAAGTCTGAAAATTGGCTGATTTGCCAAAAGGATGAAAAGCTATATGCTGCAAATGGGTTCTGAAAAAGAAATACAAGGTCGATGGTATGATCGAGAAGTTTAAAGTGAGGTTGGTTACAAAGGGTTTTTCATAGAGAGGATAAATTATGTTGAGACATATTCCTCAGTTGTAAAATTTGCATCCTACCGATAATCCTGGCAATATCTACATACTATGATTTGGATTTACATCAGTTAGATGTAAAAACAGCTTTTCTAAATGGAGATTTAGAAGAAATCATATATATGCAGTAACCCGAAGGATTTGTGGTTGAAGGCCAAGAAGATAAAGTATATAGGTTGAAAAAATCCCTATATAGCATGAAACAGTCACCTCGCCAATGGTATTTGACTTTTCAAAATGTCATTATAGAACTTGAGTTTGCGGCTAACAAGCTTGATCACCGTGTATATGTTTGAAACAGTGGGAGCCACTTTGTCATCTTGTCATTGTATGTTGATGACATTGTTGACTGGAAACGACAATGAGATGATTGTCAAAACCAAGTCATGATTGAACTCCAAGTTCGAAATGAAGGATATAGGGAAAGCATCCTATATCCTGGGAATAAAGCTCTCTCAAGATAGAGGATCTAGACTCTTATGCCTGAGTCAGGAGAGATATATTGATTATATCCTCAAGAAATTTAAAATTGGTGAATGCAAGTCCGCAGATACACCTGTTGCAAAAGGGGTTAAATTAAGTAAGGTTGATTGTCCTGGTGAAGGAGACGATAAGCTTAATATTCCTTATGCATAAGCTGTTGGCAGCTTGATGTATGCTATGTTGTGTACAAGAACTGATATCAGCTTTGTTGTTGGTCTTGTCAATAGATATCAAAGTAATCCTGGTTGACAGCACTAGGTAGCTATAAAAGGATTCTAAGATATCTAAAAGGAACAAAGGACTTGAAACTATGCTTTTAAGTAGATGAACTGAAAGTGGTAGGATACTCAGATGTTGACTTTGTTGGGAGGAAAGATGACAGCAAATCAACCTCGGGACAAATATTCATATTTGGAGGTGTTGTTGTTTCTTGGGCATGTAAGAAACAAAGTTGTGTAGCATTGCATAAAGAGGAAGCTGAGTATGTTGGTTGCTTTATAGCTGCAATAAGTGTTGTCTGGATAAAACGCTTCATACGAGATTTGAAGTTGGAGATAACAGACGAGGCAGTGGTTATCTATTATGATAATAATACAGCAATTACTCTTATTAAGAGTGGAGCGGATTGCTCGAAAAGCAAGCATATAATGGTAAAATACCACTATGTTCATGATATAGTTATGAGAAAAAAAATATCCATCTTATACATGCCAACGGAAGATATGTTGGCAGACCCCTTAACAAAAGTCATAACAGAGGATCTCTTCTCAAAACATGTAACTAACATGGGTTTGAGATATGTTTGATTGTTGTATAGGTAAATAACCATATAATGGATAGAATATTGTATAGGTAAATAACCATATAACGGATGAATTGTTGTGAAGGGAAATAATCACACAATAGGTTTTGATTACAATAGTAATTAGGAGTCGACATAACTAGGGAAAACCCCTGAAAAGTGGGAGGAAAACCAGTATGTCGATACACTTGCCTCGAATGTCCAAGTGGGAGATGTTACACAGATAATGACCATTCTCGGCTAGACTGGCCATCCAGTCCGTTACCTAAAGAGGATAAGGCCGAAACAGTAACAGATGACTGTTACCGGGATTTCCGGTAACGACTCCGTTATCAGCTCCCAGACGATGGAAGCCACAGGAGGATAAGCACGGATGAAGGGAGAGCACCTGCCTATAAAAGGCATGCATACACTCACTGTGAAAGAAATACAAAAAGTAAAAGAAAAATAGAGTGTGTACTGATCTTCATCCGTGTAAGAACGCTGTGTGGGAACCTCGTGTCCACATATCCACGTTTCCACTGCATTCAACAGGGGATGCTCATCAGAGGGTTGCTTACCGCCAGATAGCGATCACTGGAATCCGGGAAGAAGAAGGTACAGTTCTTCTACACATGCTCCTTCGAGAGGAGGTGAAGGGAGTGATGGGGAAGCACACTCATCTGGTGCAAGTTGCCGATAATCGACAGCTTTTTTGGTCCGGGTGGGCGCTTCCATTGTTTGCTTCCTTTTGTAAACAAGAAATGAATCACGAGGAAAAAATAGAAGAGGCACGGACTGAGAAGTGAGAGAGAATGAGTCTATTGATCGTAGAGAAACGAAATCCATGGTGCTTGTTTGCTTTTGTGAAGGAACCAATCAACGGACCTTCCGTTTGGGGAGACGTATTCGACCCACGCCTCTAGCTCTTCATTTTCATTTCTTCATTCTCTATTTCTTTTTAGTTTTTTATTATTTTTTTCTATTTTTCAGTGAGATTGGTATTATGAAAAAAACAACCTCAAAAAGATGTGATCAAATATTCTTTGCTGAAATTAGGTGTGAAGAGATTGGGTGAGAGAGGAGAAAAAAATGTAAGGATGAAATATAAGAGAAAACAATATTTATATGAAAGATATTTTTGGTATTTAACAAAAAAATGATGTGTAAATAGTAAAAGAGTATGCAAATAGTAATGTCCTAAAATCTCATATATATATATATATATATATATATATATAAACTTGTTGAGATTTATATTCATATAAGTATATCAACTTTATATATATTTATTTACATTTTATATGTATATAAGGTTATAAAAATTATATATATAGTTATAAAGTTATAAAGATTTATATTTACATGTGTATAAACTTATATATATATATAATGGTTCGGTTCGATTCGAACGGTAGAATCCTGAACCTAATTGCTTGACTTTTTTTCTACTAAAACCAAATCAAACCAAACGGCTAAACATCTAGAATCAAGCCACACCACCATTTGGTTTGGTTCAGTTCTGGCTCACCCCTTGTTGTCAGTGATCATCCTTCACATACCATGAGCGTCACAAAAGCAGTAAAAATCTGCATCACTTTTCTGCACCCACTTTCGATAAATTTTCAAAAGTTGAGTGCTCGATGTTTTGAGACGTCTCTTGGACTTTATGGCATTAGCGGCAAGTTGATGTGATATGACGTGACGAAATTGGAATTTCTACCTAAGAAGTTAAAAGCCAAACAGAAATATTGAAGTTCTCTTTCGGATATTATTATATCAGCTCTAGCCAAACACACAGTTTGGGAATAATATAAATTTATATGATGAACTATTCTATGTGTTTGTTGTTTGGGATTACTCAAACGAGTTGACCATACGAACCTTAAGAACCGATTTGGTTAATTAAGAACTTAACAGAAGCTATCAAGACGGATTTTGGTCCAAATAGAGGGGGATTTAACTTGTTCCCGTTCTTGCAATTGAACATTCTTATTGCACTCTGCTACATAGATTCTTTGTCTTAACATAGCTCGATGTAATATATGATTTCAACTAAATTATATATCTATATGTATATATTGAGAGAATAGAGAGGTAGTGGTAAATGGATAATGTCTTTTGAGATGCATGATCTTAGATGAACATTTTCAGAGTTCGATTGAATGATTAATATATAGACTTGAATTTAAAATATGATTGTATCGTTGTACTTTACATTTAATGCATGATGATTATACACCTAAAGACACTATACATTTAAGACTATTTATATATATATATATATATATATATATATATATATATATATATATATATATATATATATATATATATATATATATATATATATATATATATATATATATATATATATATATATATATATATTGTGTGTGTGTGTGTTTCACACATTTGCATCCATGCATGTGAGCCGAGGCCAAGTTTCTGACTAATCCAACGTTGAACAATTGTGCTCGCATGGTTTGGTTCACATTACTACTGTATGAAGTCAAGTCGTCATTTCTTCTGCATGGCCATGCATGACAACAGCAGTTTGAGTCAAACTGTGTATATGGTACATACGTAGTATGATAATCAATAATGAGGCATGATTTTGACACGAAACATGAAATATTACCCGAATCAATAGCACTCTATATGAACATGAGGAACGACCAGGAAACTCGTGTGCTTGTACCCAACTAAAGTAACACTAAAAAAATCAAGTGCTGACTTGCTTCGGACACGAACATGACCCAAAACACAAATTTAAGACACTAGCTGATAGGATCCAGGACTCGAAGATCTAAAATTACAACTTGCAGATGGCTCCTTCCTAGACGCACTTGATTTGACCGGTCCATCATAGCGCCTGCTTTGATAAATAATCTTGGTCTGCGTCATGTTGGCTTGTTGGACTAGGAGTAAATGGATGAACTGACCCGTGGTCAAGTTAGAAATACGTGACCAACTCCCGAACCAAGACTTTGAGTGGGTTGTTCGTCCTTATTGATTCGTTGTGGGCTCGACTTGGATTGACTGGGGTTCGGTCTTCAAGTATATAATTTAGATAAACCTTGATTTGATTGCTGTATTGCCTTCTAGAATGAAAGGTACTTCGATGGATCGTGCTTTTTATCTTCGTTTTTGCAGATTCAGTTTTGATTTTTCATATTCATATTCAAACCTTACTGTCAGTGGTGGACTTGGATTTTTTTTGGGTGATGAGAACTTGTATTTCATGATTATAAAGTGGGTTAGATTATTTTATTTTTCATTTATTTTTCCGGAAAATACCCAACCCTCCCTTTAGTTCGAGAGATTTAGGGGAGATGTCGATATAAATTTAAAGAAAACAAATTTAAACCACAAAAATATAAATTTCTTGTGATTTGAGTGGCCACTGCTTGTACATAACAATCATTTGAAAGATGATTTTCAAACACATTTTGAAGCATTTAACTTTTTTTTAGCAACCCCGTTATGTTCTTATGTCTTTCTTACTGTGAACGGTCTATGTATACCATTTTGCCTACAAAAAGTCCAAACTCATGAGACAAAAATTCTGTTAGTATTAAAAACTTTTAATATGCGTCTACATTCTTTTTCTAAAAATACTTTAAACTTATCCTTTGACTTATTCGCAACAAAACACACCCAACTTATACATGTGAAGTTATAAATAAAGAGTAAAAAGTATTTATTTTTATTAAAAACCAACTTCTCAGGGTCACAAATATGTTTATGAACTAATTCGAGAGGTGTTTTTGCTCTCTATGCTTTTCCAAGTGAAAATGATAATTTATGCCGCTCACGCTTCACAAAAATCACTTTGAAAATCAACTTAGAGTAAGGCAGAGACTATTCGTTTCTGGCTCAATAATTTAAATTCATTAAAATATAAATGGTAATAATGCTTATGCCAAATTTTTTACTGCTATAACATTCAAACCTGACAATTAAAGTGGAAACATTATATTCTGCACAATATTTGACTTTGCACCAAACTGCCCATTTTCCTTTTCTAAATTTACATTGTCTTCATCAAAAGTAATTCCGCATCATTTATGAATTATTTGATCGAGACTAAGCCAATAATGAGCCAAACCAGGAACATAATAAACATTATGAACCAAAACTTCTATGCCTGACTTTAACATTATCAAAATTAATCTATTTTCATCAACCTTTATTCAGTTGTCATCTCCAAGCCAAACCTACGGCTTTATTGGTTTGTCAATGGTACAAAATAATTCTTTATCTTCATATGGTTATTGGAACCACTATTTATAAACTAGATATCTTTTTTACTATTATAGTGTCCTCATATGTCATAAAAACATTAGCTTCCTCCTCTGCAAAATTAGCATTGTTTTGTTTTGTGAAAATAATTTTATTCACTGCAGAGGAAGAGAGAGAGAGAGAGAGAGAGAGAGAGAGAGAGAGAGATTCTAGAAAACTGAAGGCTGCTCCTCTGGCTGATTTTGAAATCTCATCTAGTATCACTGCGAGAAGGGAATTCTTGAGCAGATAAGCTAGTCTTACTTCTAAGTTAACAGCTCCTCTTAATTCCTTTCTTCGCAATTTCTTCAACAATCATTTAACCGGCTAATCGCACCCAAAACATAAGAAAATGAAAAATCCTTCTTAATTATACCCACTCTCTGTCATCTAGACATGCCAAAGTGGTAAACTACATCAATTTGCCTATTGTTTTGGAGATAAAGTTACACACATAAGGATACGACAAGGGAGCAAGTTGAAGTCTTGTCTTGATTACCGATTAATCATGATTAATTACGGTAAACAAGGATGGGGAACCAGGATTAGGTCTGTCTTCTTGTGGAGAGTCACCCCAAACACTTCACTCATATCCATCTCCTCTGCCTTCATTCCTGAAGGCATTTCCCAATCAAAGCAATAAAGCAGGTTAGCAAGAGTCATGTTGATGGTGGCCATGGCGAAATGGATCCCGGGGCAGATTCTTCGACCCGATCCAAATGGTATGAACTCAAAATCCTGTCCCTTGTAGTCCACATCTCTATCCACAAACCTCTCGGGTTTGAACTCTTCCGGATTAGCCCAGTTTTTCGGGTCCCTCATTATGGACCATGCATTAATGGAGACTCTCGTCCCCCTCGGGACGTCGTAGCCGCCGATCTGGCTGTCTTCTCTGGTCTCTCTCACGATCAAGAGTGGGAGCGGACAATGGAGTCTGAGTGTCTCCTTCACCACCAATTTTAGGTACTCGAGTTTCTCGGCATCGGCTTCATAAACTCTTCCTTTTCCAGCAGCCATCTGTCGGACCTCTTCTTGAGCTTTTTTCATCGTCTTCGGGTTTCGGATGAGTTCTGCCATTGCCCATATGATCACTGACCAAGTTGTATCCGTCCCAGCTACCAATCCATTCTGCAGAAATCAAACGTGTTAAAACTTCTGGAGGAAGTTATTTTAAAGATAAATGTTTCGGGTAAAGCTTAGAATATATAATACTGCTTACTTAATAGAGTATATGTATAAAAATACACACGGGCATCCATATACATATATACATATATATATATATATATATATATATATATATATATATATATATATATATATATATATATATATATATATATATATATATATATACATATATATATATATCGTGAAATGTAATTGAAAACGTACCATGAGGATTGCTTTGATGCGTTCTTTTGAAAGAGGGAGCTGCTCAGTTCCCTCCTCCTGAATCTCAAGCAAACTATCGATCACATCTCTAGATGAATAAGTATCAGTCTTGCGATGCACATGCTTCTCGATTATCTCTTCAAAGAAAGAATCCATGTCCCTGAAATTCTTCTCTACTCTCGCTTTCAACCCCGTGATCGAGTCTAACCACCCCAACGCCGGAATGTGGTCGGAGAAGAAGAAGGACACTAGCAAAGCGTCCATCTCCTTCATAATACCATGCAGCCGACTCTTGGAGTAGTCTCCGAGAACGTATTTCTCACTCATGATGACTCTACAAATTAGGTTGGTCGTCAAAGATAACACCAACTCGCTCAGATTCACGGCGGTGCCTGCCGACTGAGAGATGATGTCGACGACATCAAGAAGCTCTTCCTCGCGCACCGATTTAAATGATTGGACTTTCTTCAAGCTCAGAAACTCTAATATGCATAGCTTCCGCGAATGGCGCCAATACTCGCCATAGGGTGCAAAGGCGACATCCATTGCGCCGTACGAAAGCAGCTTCCCGCATAAGATTCCCGGCCTGCTTGCGAAAGAGAGATCTTTCGTTTTCGTGATCTCCTCTGCGAATTTTGTCGAAGTGACAATGAGAGATCGGATACTTCCCATATGAATTGTCATCAAGGGGCCATGTTCCTTGGAGAGGAGGTGAAGAGAGCGGTGGAGAAGCCTACTGATCTGGTGCAAGTTGCCAATGATTGGGAGTCTTTTCGGCCCCGGCGGGAGCTTCCATTGTTTCTTTCTGTTTCTGTTGGTGAACAGGAAATGAATCAACAAAAGCGGAGGAAGAAGAAGAGTTATAGAAGTGATAGCGCATGATCTTAGGAATCCTAGAGACAAGAAATCCATGGTGATATTTTGCTTGGTGAATGGATGATCAAATCAACCTCACTTACAGTATTTATAGGGAATGGTTTGTACTAAAAATATATATATATTGTAGGCAATAGTTGTTGGTTCAACGCAGGTTCTTAAAAATTTCAAAGTACCTTCTACTATAAAAATTTTGAATTCCCTACAACCTCTTGCGCCTAAGAGGACTACTTAAATCATGATGACTTTGAAATTTAAATATACATATAATATAGTAAATTAATAACATATGAGAAAAATAAAATAAGTAACAGACTTAACTTTATTTCACTTATCTTTGGATCAAGTTTTCTATATATATGAATTTTTTTTGGTGAAAAAAATCAAAACTGATGTAGTTCTCATATATCTTCTCAAGAGAACTCCTCAGAATACGAACAGAAAATATCATGACCCAGAGCAATAACTGGACTAACACAAGAATAAAACTCCGTGTTTCTGCCCACCCAAAGTGATGCCAAAAACAATCACACCTATCTTGACACGAACATGACCCGAAAGACGTGCCACCCCTTAGGAGATGGGATCCGGGGGTGCTTGATCTTCTATTGACTTGGCTGGATACTTTCTGGACCCACCAACTCTACATGCACATTCCAAAGTCGCCGCCTCCGATGAAAAGTCTCGGTCTGCTTCAAAGTGACTTTTTAGACTATAAATTAATGGATGAACTGATCCGATCAACTTCGAACCAAGACTTTGACCAAGCCGGATCTTTCTTTATGTCCTTAGTGGGATGGCGTTCGAATATAATATTATATATGAGAGCATGAGTATAATAAGATTATTTTTATATTTTTCATAAAAATAAAGTATGAAAATGAATAAAAGTTTTATATTAATTTTCAAAGTTTTGATTAACCTACAGCAGCTTGAAAGCTAGCCAATGGAAGGAACTGTAATTTCTGTTCATAACTATCAATGACTTTTAGATCCACCATGGTATACGTTATGTATACATCCTTTTGCCTAAAATCCTGCAAAAATTACTTATTTATTTTAGTAGAAGTTTAAAAATACATATTTCACATTTTTCTGACCTTTACTTTTGAGATCAAGTCAAAGTGTATGATTTAGATATGTTTATGTAGTGATCAAAGATAAGAATGACCACCTCAGCTGCAGTTTAAACAGCTCCTTTTTCGAACTCAGACCGATGCTCACCTGGCCGGAGAACTCGACTCACAAGTTGCAGTCGTGAGTTTGGGACTTGCATAATGGCTGCCGCCTACTCAGGGTAAACAAGAAAAGATAAACAGCTCTTTGGTCTAAGAATTCCTTGAAATTTAAGTATAATGAAGACTCACTACCTAATTAATGGCATGTACTAAGTTCACTTAGATAATGAAGATGTGATTCGGGGCCAATGAGCCTTAAGGGAAACTTAGATTGCCGTGTTATATTTTATTGTGCACAAAAATATCAAATCTGGACACAAAAAATGTCAGTTGATATGTTTATTGCTTAACTCACCTATAACCGGTCTTGAGCATGAGAATGGTGAGAAAGGAAGAAAGAAAATGGAGATTTAAAGATCAAATAATTAAGATGTTTATATAAGATTATTCATCAAAAGGCATTGTGCATTTATCACTTTTCATATACATATTATATTAACACATCATAATGATACAAATTACATCAATTCCGATACTACTTTTAGGTGAAGCACCACACAAATCAAGTGATTAAGTTTAGATCGTGCTTTAAATGTGACATGAAATGAGTGCCTTAATCAATACCATTTGATTGATGATACTCACAATGGTTGTGATTAACCGTTTTCTCCCTCTCTCTCTCTCTCTCTCTCTCTCTCTATATATATATATATATATATATATATATATATATATATATATATATATATATATATATATATATATATATATATATAAACCACATCATCGTTCCAATACATTTCAAAAGTCAAAGAAGAAAAGGGTGAAAGTTTGTGATGGTACCCTTTCACTCTTGTAAGTCTTTCAAACCCCTTGACGGCTTGGTCTTGTAACGATCAGGATGAAGTTTCTGACTGAAAAGAAATAATACTGCAAGACAGAGATGGCGGTCAAGCAGGTATGTATGAAAAAAGGGACGACTCCAAAAAAACATAAATCATCCGAAAAGAACATGTTCAATCTGCACAAGTAGACGTGTCCGGTTTCAGGTAAAGGATAAATCGAAACCGGCAGTTCGGAGTTTCGGTTTGAGGAACCGTTATAGAACCTGCACGAGACCGAGACCGGTTCTGATTTGAATCTAGAACCACTCTCAACTGATACTTTTTATCAAAAACTTTAAAAGTTAAAAGAAAACCTTTAAAAAATAGTGAAACCAGCGGTTTGAAACCCCGTTCCGGTTTTATAAGAGGTAAAACAGTAGAGGACAAAAGGATTACAAGGATAGACAAGAAGTTAAATTCATCTTCTTAAACACCACAAAGTTAAAGTCATATACCATATGATTTATTACAACAATAATAATTCAGCATTTTCCAATATTAGATGGAGTCGGCTACCTGGATTCTTTATTTTCATAGAACCCGATTATGCTCAACATAAGTTATATCATTCTTTACTATTTCTTTTTAACACTTTTGTGGCTTTTTTCTTCCTCTTTTAAAATTTTCATATCTAGTTTTTCACACTTTCTTACTCGAGCTTCATTTGATCATCTTTTTACGTGTTTAAACCATATTAAATAACTTCTCTCGTTTTATCTTCAATTGGTTCCAATTTGTTTCTATTAACCTCATTACCTGTATGTCTTTCCGTATGTGACTACTCATTTATCTCAATATCTTCATTTTGCTACATATATTTTTATTTCTAATAACCATACATTTTATTACAATAAATAAATTTTTAAATAATGTAAACTATAATTTTGGATTCCAACAACTAGCGTAAATCCTTTATCAGACTTATCTATTGTGGATTCTACAAATTATAAGCATTACATTGGGCGTTCTCTCTTAGTGGCACACTAGAGAGCCCGAATACAGTGAAAAATATGTAAGGGTGTCTACATCTTCACCCGGATGTAGTGAATTAATTGTAAAGAGAGTTCCCGTCAATGATTTAGAGAACCCTTTACTTTTGAGATCAAGTCAAAGTGTATGATTTAGATATATTTATTTAGTGATCAAAGATAAGAATGACCACCTCAACCGTAGTTTAACAGCTCCTTTTTCGAACTCAGACCGATGCTCACCTGGCCAGAGAACTCGACTCACAAGTTGCAGTCGTGAGTTTGGGACTTGCATAATGGCTGCCGCCTACTCAGGGTAAACAAGAAAAGATAAACAGCTCTTTGGTCTAAGAATTCCTTGAAATTTAAGTAAAATGAAGACTCACTACCTAATTAATGGCATGTACTAAGTTCACTTAGATAATGAAGATATGATTCGGGGCCGATGAGCCTTAAGGGAAACTTAGATTGCCGCGTTATATTTTATTGTGCACAAAAACATCAAATCTGGACACAAAAACTGTCAGTTGATATGTTTATTGCTTAACTCTGCTACAACCAGTCTTGAGCATGGTGAGAAAGGAAGAAAGAAAATGAAGATTTAAAGATCAAATGATGAAGATGTTTATATAAGATTACGTGTCAAAAGGTATCGTGCATTTATCGCTTTTAGGTGAAGAATGATAAAAATTTTAGGATACTATATTTAGGTATTTTATATATATATATATATATATATATATATATAGTGTGTGTGTGTGTGTGTGTTATATTGACAGGTAAGAATGATAAAAATTACATCAATTCGGATACTACTTTTAGGTAAAGCAACACTTAGGGTAGAGAGGGACACGACACGGGGCAAGTCAAAGTCTTGTCTCAATCAATCAAGGTAAGTTTAAATCCTGCTTAAATGTGACATGTAGTGAGTGGCTTGATCAATACCATTTGATTGATGATAAACTAGCCGTTCTCTTTCTATATATATATATATATATATATATATATATGAACCACATCATAGTTACAATACATTTCAAAAACATCATCGTTACAATACATTTCAAAAGTTAGAAGAAAAGGGTGAAAGTTTGTGATCGTACACTTCACTCAAGTAAGTCTTTCAAACCCCCTGACGGCTTGGTATTGTAACAATTAGGATGAAGTTTCTGACTAAAAGAAATAATACGACAGGACTGAGATGGCGGTCAAGCAAATTAGTGTTAGGTGTGTGTGAATAAAGGAGACGACCTAACGTAAGATGGCGATACTCCAGAAAAAGGAATCATCCGAAAAGAACATGTTCAATCTGCACAAGTAGATGTGTCCGGTTTCAGGTAAACCGGAAGCAAGAGACTGGAGTTCTCGATAAATCGAAACCGGCAGTTCGGAGTTTCGGTTTGAGGAACCGTTATAGAACCTGCACGAGACCGAGACCGGTTCTGATTTGAGTCTAGAACCACTGTCAACTGATATTTTTTATCAAAAAATTTAAAAGTTATAAGAAAACCTTTAAAAATAGTGAAACCAGCGGTTTGAAACCCCCGTTCCGGTTTTATAAGAGGTAAAACCGGAGAGGATAAAAAGGATTACAAGGATCAACAAGAAGTTAAATTCATCTTCTTAAACACCACAAAGTTAAAGTCAGATACCAAATGATTTATTACAACAATAATAACTAAGCATTTTCTCACATTAGATGAGTTGGCTACTCGGATTCTTTATTTTCATAGAACCCGATCATGTATCATGCTAATAGTTAACTCAACATAAGTTATATCATTCTTTATTATTTCTTTTTAACACTTTTGTGGTCTTCTTCCTCCTTTAAAATTTTCATATCTAGCTTTTCACACTTTCTTACTTGATCTTCCTTTGATCATTTTTTTACGCGTTCAAACCATCTTAAATGATTTCTCTCATTTTATCTCCTATTGGTGCTAATTTGTTTCTAATAACTTCATTATTTATATTGTCTTCCCTTGTGTAACTACTCATTTATCTCAATATCTTCATTTTGCTACATATATCTTCATTTCTAATAACCATACAATTTATTATAATAAATAAATTTTAAATAATATAAACTATAATTTTGGCTTCCGACAACTAGCGTAAAACTTTATCGGACTTATCTATCATGGATTCTACAAATTATAAGCATTTCATTGGGACAGTCTCTCTTAGTGACGAACTAGAGAGCTCGAATGAAGTGAAAAGTAAGGGCCTCTACATCTTCACTCGGATGTAGTGAATTAATTGTAGAGTGTGGGTAAAGAAGTTAATCCCGCTACATTGTCGTCCGAATGTAGTAAACAAGTTACAACGAAGGTCTCCATATTTTCAGAATGGACAAATGGGAGGCAAAGAAGCAAATCTTAAATAATAAGATTCGTATTAGTACTAGGAATATAGAAATATTGACCAATAGGTTAATTGAGGTAGTAAATACTATGATTCAGAGATATTTACATTTTATGTTTACAAGAGACAAAGTAGGTTGAAGAAAAAACAAAGGACATTGAGAATACTCTTTTAAATTATGGTACTCAAGAAAGGAAAAAGCTCAAAATGGAGTTGGTATTATTATAAATAAAGATTTAAAGGATATTGTAGTAGTCATACAACAATATGGTGACCGAATTATAAGAGTAAAATTAGTGTTAAAAATAGAGTTTTTGAATATAGTTTGTACTTATGCACTCCAATTAAAATTAGAAGATAGTATAAAAAAAGCTTTTGGGGAGGAGTTAGATAAGGTAATTGAAAGAATTCTATAAAGGAGGATTATTTGTTTAGGAGGAGATTTAAATGGACATATTGGTAAAGATGCATTATCATATCAAGGTATTTATGAAAACTATGGTTTTGGGAAGTAAATGAGGAGGGTAGGGAGATTTTAAAATTTGCTATGGATTTTGATATCTTATAACCAATACAATTTTTAAAAATGAGATGAATATTTAATTATTTATAAGAGTGGCTTGTTATAAATACAAATTGATTATTTTTTTAGAAAAAAAGATAGATTGTGTTGTAAAGATTATAAGGTAATTCTAGGAGAAAGCTTAACTACTAAACGTCAACTTTTATTAATGAATTTATAGGTAAAAAAGTGGACAAATAAAAATAGAGTGCATAGATCTATTCGGACTAGATTGTGAAAGCTCAAATGTGAGAAGGAAGTTATATTTAAATAGAAAGTTCTTCAATGAGATGCTTAAAATTACTTAGATACACCTTCTGATATGTGGAACAATATGGCTATATATATTAGGAAAGTGTTAAAAGATGTGTTAGACAAATCTAATGGAGGCATACTAGCGCAAAAAAAAGTTTGGTAGTGGAGTGAAGTGGTGCAAGATAAAATCAAGACAAATAAGGCATGTTACAAATTGCATTATGCTAAGAAAACTAGTAAAACTTGGGAGGCTTATAAGAAAGCTAAAAAAGAAGCAAAAAATACCGTTAGTGAAGCAAAATCAAAATTTAGAAGGATTTATATAAAATGCTTCACTCAAAAGAAGGTAAAAAATATATTTTTAGGATAGCTAAGGCTAGAGATAAGAAAACTAAGGATCTTACTTTTGTTAGATGCATCAAAGGAGGATGACAAGATTCTAGTGGTGAGTGATGATGTAAAAAATAGATGAAAAAAATATTTTTATATGCTTTTTAATAAAAAAATACAAATGTTAACATTAACTTAGGAGAGTTAGTCAAATCAGAAAAGTATATAAATTACAATTTCTATCGGCATATTCAAAAGAATGAAATAAAAAAGGCTCTTAAATATATAAAGGTTGATAAATATATAGGACCCGACAGTATCACTATAAAAGTATGAAAAATCCTAAGAGAGATAGGAATCACTTGAGTCACAAGAATATTTAATGAAATATTGAGAACTTAAAAGGTGCCCGAGTAATGAAGAGCGAGTATATTTATATCCATATATAAGAACAAGGAAGACATTTAGAATTGTTTGAATTATCAAGGTATCAAGTTAATGAGCCACATTATTAAATTATGGAAAAGAATTATCGAAAATAGGTTAAGAAAGTAACGAGTACAATAGAGAACCAATTTGGATTTATGTCAGGCAGATCTACTGTTGAAGTGATTCACCTTTTGATGCGTCTTATAGAATATTTTAGAGCAAAAAAAAAGACCTTTATATGATATTTATTGATTTAGAAAAAGCTTATGATAGGAAACCAAGGGATTTTCTTTAGAGAATTTTGGAAAAAAGAAGTATCCCATTGACATACATAAACCTTAAAAGATGCATATATGATGACGCAAAAACATGGGTGAGGACTCATGAAGGAATGACAAACTTCTTTGAAGTTAATATTAGATTACATTAAGGATCAACTTTAAGTTCATACTTATTTATAATGGTGATTGATGAGTTAACAAAACATATTCAAGATGAAGTACCTTGGTATATGTTATTTGCATATGACATTGTGTTAGTGGAGAAGTCTAAGGAAAAAGTTAATAGAAATTGGAATTATAGAGAAAATTTTAGTTAGTAAAGGCTCCGACTTAGTAGAACAAAGACAAAATATATGGAATGTAAGTTTGATCATTTGGTTACTTCATAGGACATAGAAATTAAAATTGGCACACATTGCATCTCCCAAAAAGAAAGTTTTAAATACCTAGAGTTAATTTTTCAGAGTGAAGAAAGAATTGATGATATGTTATGCACATAATTAATGCTGGTTGGTTGAAATGGAGAGGAGCATCAGGTATTCTTTGTGACAAAAAGATATCATTAAAGTTAAAAGGTAAATATTATAGAGTAGTAATTAGACCTATCATGTTTTATAGTTCTGAGTGTTGGGCGGTTAATCATCAACATGTACAAAAGATGACTGTGATAGAAATGAAGATGTTGAGATGGATGAGTGGTCATACAAGGAAAGACCATATACATAATGAGGTAATTAGAAACAAATTGTGAGTGACACCAATAGAGGATAAAATGAGAGAATATTGTTTAAGATGGTTTGGATATATAAAAAGAAGATCAAAAGAAGTGCATGTAAGAAAGTACGAAAAACTATATTTGAAAAGTATTAAAAGAGGTAGAGAACAACTACAAAAGTATTGAAAACAAACAATAAATAATGATTTAACTTGTGTTGAGTTAACTGCTAACATGGCACATGATAGGGTTATATGGAAACGAAGAATCCACGTAGCAGACCTTATCTAGTATGAGAAAAGACTTAATTGTCGTTGTTGTATGATGACTCTTGCTTCATGGGGGGAGAGGGCGTAAGTTAGCCTCCTACAAATCAAGTTCAGTGAGCCGCATGGGAACCGTATGGAGTGGATGAAAGTCACTTTTGACTACAAGGTGTTGATGTGAAGTTTTCGTTAACTTTTTTCCCAAGCCTCTCACACGGACAAATCCACACATGCACTCTCTGAAAGTCGAACTCCTCACCAGTAGCAACGGTGCTAGAGTACTGTCTTTCAGTTAACGCTGTCGGTGCTCCCTTAGTTTTACATCCCAATTTGAATTCTCAATCTTTAAAATGTTTATTTTGCGGTCTACCTTCTTAGGTGAGTCTAAATTCCACAAGGTACAAATGACGTTAATTAGGCATTATACCATCAATACAAGCCGGGTCTTGAGAATATGGGGAACTCCCATTTTTAAGTGAATTCTTGAGAATTTATCAAAAACACACTCTTATTAAAATGAGCAGGCATAGGAGTCGCATCAGTCAAAGGTAGAGAAGAAAAATGAAGTCCTTTGAGCGTACGAACTTGGACAGAGAAACCAATGCACAAACCCAAAGCCAGCCAAACCAAAACCAAAGTAGTGTTCATACTTAAAAAGTCGGCCAAAAAAAGTGGCAGACTCGAGATTTTTTTTTTAGTGAGACCAGCGGTGGACTCATGAGTTTAGTTGGGTGAGGCGTACTTGTATTTCGAGTGAAACGCATGTTCACAAAACACTTACATTTTGCTATATATATCATCATTCTAAAGAAAATTTCAAATTCCATCCTTCATCTAGCCCTAAAAAGAGCCCTCTAATGGGTGAGACACACTTGATTTTTTAGTTTTGGAATGAGGTACGCTCTAAAGTGGATGCGACAACCATTGCTTATAATTTCTTTTCGTTACAAACTATTCCCTATAAATACTGTGAGGTTGATTTGATCATCCATTCTCCAAGCAAACCACCACCATGGATTTCTTGTCTCTAGGATCCCTGGCCTCATCCTCTATCACTTCTCGTTCTGTGATAGCTCTTCTTCTTGTTTCTCTCGTTGATTCATTTATTCCTCTTAGCAAAAAGAACGAAACAACGGAAACTCCCACCTGGGCCTAAAATACTCCCAATCATTGGTAACTTGCACCAGATGAGTAGGCTTACCCACCGTTCTCTTCACTTTCTCTCGAAGGAACATGGCCTCTTGATGACCCTTTATACGGGAAGTACTCGATCCCTCGTTTCAATTCTACAGAATTCACAAAGAAGATCATGAAAGCAAAAGATCTTTCTTTCAAAGACAGACCGGAATTCTTCTCCGGAAAGCTGCCTTCCTACGGAGCAATGGACGTGGTCTTTGCACCCTATGGCGATTATTGGCGTGATTAGCGAAAGCTGTGCATATTGAAGCTTTTGAGCTTGAAGAAAGTGCAATCATTTAAATCGGTGCGCGAAGGACTCCTTGATGTCCTCGATGTCATCTCGCAGTCGGTCGGTGCCGGAGTGAATCTGAGCGAGTTGGTGTTATCCTCGACGACCAACCTCATTTGTAGAGTTACCATGGGTGAGAAATACGTTCTCGTAGACCACTTCAAGAGCCGGCTGCATGGAATTATGAAGGAGATATATGTGTATGTGCACGCGCTAACATGGTTGTCAACTTTGGGAGTATTCATAACTTCGTGCTTGGACGTTCATAGCTGATGGATTCTTCAATTCGTCTGGAGAACTCTCGTCCAGCCTGCAATAAGGACTTTTGGCATCCCTTTTTCTACTTTTAGTGAGCCCCCTCGAGTCGTGATTGTTTCGTCATTTATTGACAGAACTAGTGGCAGACCTACGAAATCTTCTACGGTGGAACATATAACCAGGATAATGTCCATGGATTCAACTATATGCTGGAGAAGGTTTTCCGGATAGAATAAAACTACTTATTTCTTGCCCATTTTTCTGGCCTTTATTTATTTTGTAGATCATGTCAGAGGATATCAATCGAGATATATTTATGCAGTGGAAAACATGAAAGACCGCTAAAGCTGCAGTTTAAACAGTTCTTTGTGAGAGAGTTCTGAAATTCAAGTGGCCATGAAGGTTTAATTAATTACTGAACTCATGACTTCCTAATGGCGTGTTCTAGGATCTTCGATAATGAAGACATAGTTCTAGGTTGTGTTTTGGGGGTGGAAATGGCGTCAAGAGAATTTAGGTCACACACCGGTTGGTATGTTATTCTGCACAAGAATACAGTAGAATTCACTACATTGTGAGACGAAGGTTGGTTAGAAGAGCTAAAACAATACTAATCCAGCCGAAAGCTCAAAGTAAGGTTTGCATTTAAAGTAATGCATGTATTGAAGATTTGATGGTTGCCATTATACTTGCACTTTGAGATCTCTTGAATCAAATTGTATAATCTAATACTGTAAGGAATATATGTTTACACTGGCTCCAACATTCCATGTAGTGCCCCTGTGACAATGCATGTTACTTCTAAGTTAAAAATTACTTAAAACAGCTAATGCTGCGTCCAATATGAGAAGTACGAATGTCAAAGTGTAGGAGTGTCCGTGATAGAAGTGAATAAAACCAAAAATGTTCACCCTTCGGAAGACAGAGCAGTGTCATGTACATGAAATAAAAAACAATGAAATTAAAAAAAAATCCATTCAGATTCAAAGAACTTTTCCTCCAAACATAACCAATGTCTCACCGAAGGTTACAGAACTAAACGACAGAAGCAAAGAAGAAAACGCGAATAAAGATAACATTCTTACATGGAAGAGGCAAGGAATGTTACACAATGAGGTCTGAACAAGAAGATCATGAATTCTCATATCAAAATTGGCTTACTAAAGAAATAGTTGACAGTAACGGAGAAAGTATCAAGTCCAAAAGTTCACAGCTCTTCTGCTCAACAGGATGGAATGAGCAAGGAGAACAATTAGGTGCAGCTGAACTAGATCAGCTAAGGGCCTTAAGTCCTGAAGAATATGACCAGCCTGCTGAATACCAATAAACAGAGCATCTGCAAGTACGACAAGGCCAACCTGAATGAAACAGATCCAACACCATCATCAATCGTCAGCGTAGAGCTCTCCATGAATTCCATGCCATGCAAAGGATATGCTCCGGTAAGAGATGCACAAGAATATATTACCAGCCGGGCTGAGAATGTCAACCGATATCGCCACCGTTCCTTTGCAGCTGCAGCTCTTTGCTGGTCTGTCTAGCTGCCAACAATGAAACGTGCTGGAAAGGTTAATGGTTTATCAAATAAAATATTGGAGCTGCTAAATATACTAGAGATCTGTAGGTGAATCCAGTGACGTCCAGGTATGTAAGCTTTAACAAGTGATATTGTAAATAACATTCTTTGGGAATATGAATTACCCGACAAATTCAGAAAATCCACCAATTCCAGCAAACTGGAACGGTTGTGGTCCATCTCTTTGGAAGTCCTGACAACAAGATCAATTGAATGCTTTTGATTTCCATATCTGAATCTAATGAAAAGTTGTTGAACTGAAGGCACATATGAAGGAAGAAGAGAAAAAAGAACAAGCAAACAAACGACAGAAATATGCGTGGCGTGCACGTAGATGACCTCTTCCTCAGCAGTTTCAAGACCGAGAATCCAAAATAGATTTCTGTGACCTGCATTATATAGTTGTTCACAAGCAGCAAGGGATCTAGAGGAAATTGTAAAGAAAACCTGAATTAGAAACATCATACAGAGGACCCTGGTTCGTGACAAAGGCAGAAAATTTCGCTGGTTCGGTTCAATGGGCTCAGATTATAAACTTCTGATTTTATCCATCTTGAAGAAATTTGAGTTCTTTTCACATCCAACGTGGTTCAAAAAGATCGGGTTATGTTCAAGTTAACTTGTTTTTGCACAAACACAACATTGTGAATTGTGAGCGAATGACTAATATGATAAATAACCGAATAAAATTATGCACATTCAAGAATCAGCCATGAAAACTTTTTCTTCATCCATCCATCCCCATCCATCCATTACTCTCTTTTTCCCCTTTGCTACCTCGCTTTTCTCGTTTCACACAATGCATCTTGTAGCAACCCCACACAAGAAAGCCCCGGAATAAATACTTTGCTCTCTACAAACTCCATCAACAACTTAACTTAAACAACAGCTCACACCGATCCTCACCTCCCTCCTCCACCATGGAACACCGCAAGGATGAAGAAGAAGCAGGCAGAAAGTCGGAAACTGGAATGAAAGCGTCAGCAAGAAATGAAAAATCAGAAGAGAAGAGGGGCCCATCGTCCCATCTATCACCGATTCGACGTCGAGACCCTTACTTGCCGCACCCTGGTCGCACCAACTTCCCCACTTGGCTTGTGGCTGTCATTTGCGCCATCTTCCTGCTCATCATCATCATCTTCGGCCTCATCGTTCTCATCATTTATCTTGTTTTCCGGCCAACAATTCCCCGAGTAGACCTCCCCATGGCCAGCTTGAATGCTCTTTATGTGGACGCCGGATCGTTTCTCAATGCTGACCTCAATCTTCTTCTCAACTTCACCAATCATAATTCCAGAGTGCATATCAAATATCAATCCATAACCTTTGAGGTGTATTTCCTGTCAACGCTCATCGCCACTGGCACTATCGATCCGTTTCCTATGGAGAGCGGCGAGTCCACTATCAAGAACATGGAGATGGTCACGAGTGCAGTCTATTTGCAGCCATCTGATGTGAAGGCGCTACGAGATGAGGTTGGAGCTAACAGGATCAAGTTTGTGGTGGGTGGCATGTTCAAAACTGGGTTCAAGCTGGGTAGGTTAAGAAGGGTCTACCGGTGGACATACTGGCGATGCAATTTGGAGTTCTCGGACCCACCAAGTGGCACGCTTGTTTCTCGCAGCTGTCGACGATGATGATTAAGCGCTGCTTGTAGTAGAGAAGAATAGGCTTCTTATTTTCGATCTTTTCACTCTATGATGACGAGTTTGTGGACCTTCCCATTTACCACCATCTTTGTAAAAATTTCAATTACAATGGTGGTATTCAATATTAGAAAGAGAAACAAGGCCAAACTATCGGCCTATCGATATCTAATGTGTAGCAAGAGACGGTGAAAAGAAAAGTGAGGTTGAGTTCAGTTTGGAATTACCACAGGATACCCTCAGCTGAAAAAGCTTTTCAAAAGAATTACGTTGCGCAAATGCGAGTCCAATTCTGTTGCTTGTACAAACACTTGGCTGCTCCTTCCGTAGACGCCATCTTCGCCTTAGCAGCGATGGAAGAGAAGGAAAAGTGAGAAAGACGATTTTCATTTCTCTGAAACTCTAGTCCACAAGTCGATACTAGAAACACTGCAAACCAACCGTACGTTGGTTCAAGCGGTTTGGCAATACCCCTCACAGTTGGCTGACCAGGCTAAAACCGCATTAATTTGGATCAGTCACGAGTCTAAGTTATAACTGCAAACGTTTCAGACCACAATAGGCATCCAGAAAGTCACCTCAACTGGCAAGCCGCTCTAGCAAAATGGAGGGAGGAAATTCGACTCCCGGAGGGTTCACGTCTGTGTTAGTATTCATCCTCCTTTAGTGAAAGAAAAAAAACTGCCACGACCATATATGCACGACAAACTTCATCGAAAAGTCGTATTGCGCATTCCATTTCGTAACAATCCTGCTTGCACTTCCGATCACGTCATTTTATAGAATATTACACGAAGAATAGCCGGCCTCTCAAGTCAACCACCGTGCCAGCTTATCGTGGCCAATTTCGTCCAAAATCATCTCAATCCATGCAAGGCATGTATGTGCATTGCGAAAACTGGAGACCTACGTTGACAATTTTTGCAAGAAAACATTGTTAACCAAAAAAGAAAACCAGCTTTTCCTGAATAAAACATTTACAAATTCCGTATGTTTTTTTACACCCAGCAATGGCGATTGCAGAAAAAAACAAAAAGATGACACCAACTTGGGAAAAGCAGAGGCCGTTACCGAGAACGATCGCAAGCGACGAAGCATACACTCCTACATTTGGTTCAAATTGTAACGGCCCGCAAGCCCTTGAAATACAGCGTAAGAAAAGGAATTTGCCCGTCCTTGCATCGATCCCGACCTGCCACAGCTTTCCCCGAAGTCGGTAAAAGCTATTAGAGTCTTCTGTGTTCCCTGCTAAAGAAGGGATGCCCGAGAGCCTCACGAGCTGTGAGGCGCTCCTTTGGATCGTAGTTGAGAAGGCCCTGTAAAAGGTCGATCAAGTCCCCAGCCGAGTGATCCACGTGAAGCATTACCAGATTCTGCAATCAATCAACACCAAATTAAGTAAAGCCCCCCTCTACTTCATAATGCAGAACCAGTTATACCATAAAAACACAGAAACAGGACAAAGATATATATATATATATATATATATATATATATATATATATATATATATATATACACATATATATATATATATACACACATATATATATATACACATATATATATATATATATCATTTGGTTACCTCAGAAGACAGGACAAAGATATATATATATCATTTGGTTACCTCAAAGGATATAAAATTTAAAATTGGCAAGCATTGCATCCCCCAAAAGGAAAGTTTTAAATACCTAGGTCAATTTTTCAGAGTGATGAAAGAATTGATGGAGATGTTACCAATAGAATTAATGCTGGTTGGTTAAAATGGAGAGGAGCATCAGGTATTCTTTGTGATAAGAAGATACCATTAAAGTTAAAAGGTAAATATTATAGAGCCGCAATTAGGCCAAAAAGATGTATGAGACAGAAATGAAGATGTTGAGATGGATGAGTGGTCATACAAGAAAAGACCATATACATAATGAGGTTATTAGAAACAAATTAGGAGTGGCACCCATAGAGTATAAAATGAGAGAATATCATTTAAGATGGTTTGGACATATAGAAAGAAGATCAAAAGAAAAACCTCTAAGAAAGTATGAAAAACTAAATTTGAAAAGTATTAAAAGAGCTAGAGGACAACCACAAAAGTGTTGGAAAGAAACAATAAAGAATGATTTATCTTATTGTGAGTTAACTGCTAACATGGCACACGATAAGGATCTGTGGAAACAAAGCATCCATGTAGCCGACCCCGTCTAGTATGGGAAAAGGCTTAGTTGTTGTTGTTGTTATGTACCTGAAGCCGAGGCAACCTTGATACTGCTTTGATGCTTTCCCTCGAAGTTGCTCCTTCCGGCCAATCTAACCTGGTACCTCGCCTGACATACTTCTCAGCATGACGGCTAGAACGCAGAAGATGTTAAGAAATGAGAGAAGGTTCGTTATCTACATACGCAAAAGAAGTGCAACAGTGAAGAAAACAATCACTTACCCTACTCTCTTCAAAATATGCTGCGGTATTGAACCTAATACCCTCTCCATCATTGCCAAATGCTCCAAATTTTCATGGGTTTGAAATAACGCTTCGCCCTGAACAACAACAAAAGATGAGAATACTTGTCCTGACCTTAGCGATTTCGAATAGTTCGACATATGTATGAACATCCGAGTCCATTTAAATGGGAGTCTTACCGAACAGAGCTCCACAAGAATACAGCCAACACTCCAGATATCACATGGGTAACTCCACCCCAGTCCTAGAAAACAAAACATCGAGTACAATTGAAGAAAAAGAATCGACACGACCAAGAGGCAAAACAACCACATTTGAAGCGACCGCATGAAGAAGATAATTATTATATGAAACCAACAATGGAAAGGATCACTACGTACCTAGAATAACCTCAGGAGCACGGTAATGTCGTGTCGACACGACATAGTTATGATCTTGATGGTCATAGGTGGTGCTGCCAAAATCAATCACCTTAATGGCACTCGACTTGGGCAGCCTCTTGTAGTATGATCCATCTTTACCCTAAAATGCATAATAACAAGCTCTCATCATCGAAAGAAGACATAAGTCATGGAAATGATTACCAGAAAATATAGATAGCGAGCCAAGATGGTTAAGATTACCTTGTAGTCTGGAACTTTAATATAATCAGAAGAAACAAAAAGTATGTTTTCTGGCTTCAGATCAGTGTGGATAAGCCGCAAGTCATGCATGACTGCAAAGAAGTACAGCAAAACCAGGATCAGCCCACCATACACAGAGGTTTCAGGAGTCCGGTATCACTACCATTTCTGGTTCCGTTCAACTTACTCTTAATGACAAAGCAATGTTTACTACTCAGCATAAATATCTTTTTTGCATAACAAAACTTATATGCTACAGACATAAGGCATGTATGCAGAATGGTTCTTCCAAGCTTTAAATAAAAAAGAAGATGAGGAAGCAAAGGCTACACACATGCTACACATTCCAACAGTTGTCTGCCAATCTCCCGAACTAGATCAATGGAAAATGAGCGGTAATTGTTTTTCCGTAGAAAATCATATAAACTTGGCCCAAGCTTCTCAAATACCTGTTCAAACCATTTAAATTCCACCCACAAGTCTTAACCCCCAGAAATGTTCGTGAAGTTTGGAAATGATGTCACCATATGTCAATTAGATACTTACAATACAGATATGGTTACGATAGTCAAACCAGTTCCGTATTTGCACACAGCTGCAAAGGATAAAATGACTTAACAACTGGCACGAACTTGAATTCATAGCCAGTAGTACATTAAATACAGAAAAAATCAAAGAAAACACACTTACAGGCTGCCATTCCTGTCATACTTCCAAGCAACTGGAGCACGTCAACTTCTACCATTGCCGCTTCACGATATTTTCTTAATACTCCGCACAACTTTTATGGCAACCAGCTCCTTCATTTCTCTATCCCAACATTCCAAAACCTGACCAAATGTCCCTGTAAACATAGAACAGATAGTGTAAGGAAGGACACAACTGAAATTCCATCAACAAAACAATACTAAAAGAAGTAAACATGACAATGATGATAATAACCTTCACCAATTTTCCTGAGGATCTTATCTGCAAGTACAAAAACAAAGGCACATGAGGATTACATGAAATTAATAATTTATACAAATTAAGACATCAAAATGGACAAGTTTCTCTAATTTATTTAGAGGAAATTTTTTTTGATAGGCTAGTATGAGAAGAAAATTTACAGGGAAAGATCTTTCAATTCTTATATTAAAATAAGAACACGGAAAGGTTCAATAACATAAGTCATGAAAGATTAAATTGAGATGCAGATTGCAGAATATAGATGTAGAGTAATAATTTTTTGGATAAAAATATGTAAAGTAATCATGCAACTTAACCAAACTTCAAATATACATTTTGAACATACATGTAAAAAAAATTCTCCTTTCATAGAAAATGCGGTAAATATATAAGATAACATTCACCAGTTTGAAAATTATCATAAAAAAAAGAATCTAAAAAACCAAAAAGTGGATGCTGGATATATGATAATGGATGGAAAATGCATCAATCATATAAATGATTGGTTTAAGTTTAGAATGTTCAGCAAGCAGCATAAGCACGTCTAATGGAAAGAGAGTTTGGAGAATAGCTCTTCAATAGTGGTTAAATGCATTTACACCGAGAAGTTAAATTGTCTCCAAGCGCAAACACGTAATGTCCATCTTTGTCATCATCTCGCCATTGGGGAGAACCCTTTTCAGCCAATCCTTTTACAAAAAGACCAGCCTGGTCAGGAAGCACCCTCGGCGTTCCAAAGCTTGTCACATTTGCAACCTCTTGTCCATAATACATCCCCGAATGAGCCTACACACAGGACGACCTAGGATCACCGGCATATATGTTCACGAATAGGTTTTCCATTGACATTTTTTCTTCCAAGACCTTTTCCACCATCGCAGCAAAAAATGACCGGTTTGATAACCAGATCAGGGCCACTCATAATAAAAATAGTCCGTACTTTCATCATTAGCACCAAGAATACCCACAGACAAATACAAATCAGGACATCCAAATTATACGAAGGAAAATCATGGGTACGGAGCACGATCGATACACACAAGGTCGACCTAAAGGATACTGTTAATCTCAGGAGCACGCGATTATTAGGCGACCATGATTTAATCTGGCGTTAATAAATGGGCATGTTACCATGCCTCAGTATCCTAGCCACGGTTTACAGCCAGACACAAAGAAAATACGAAAAAGCCCCACAGCTAACCGGCAAATCTTACGATGTTAAAGCACATTTTTCGTCTCAAACCCAGGATCCGATGACTCCAGAACGCAAAACTGCAAATCGAAACATACCCAAGCCCTAGACCAACAGGAAAGGAACACATGGAAGCATCTAAACATCACGGAAACCGTTTACTAATTGGGTTCTGTTTCCCTGAAATTGATTTATTAGGCAAAACTTAGCCGAACAGCCAGAGAAAAAAAACTATGCAAACAAAAATCCAAAAGTAAATGCCTCATAACCAGAGAAATAGGATGATGTTAGGTACACGGATCTACAAATCCAACATCTCGAATAAAAAGGCAGATCGATTCCTCTAGATCTGCCGGAAACCCTAGCATAACTTCGACAACGAAAAGGAGACAAGGATAACTACGAGTATTTCCACAACTACTTGAAAATGCCCACAAAATTCCATGTATCAACTGAAAAGGCGAAGATCATACAATAGGAGATACCTTAGGAGCCTGAGGGACGTCCCAGCCCAACCTTGGCCTCTTCCTCGGGCGCCTATCCATGTGCGAGTGAGGAAACTCCGTAAGGCACTCCATCTCCATCCTTTTATCCTTTTTGCTTTGTCTTCGTTTCCCTTTAGCTCCCCGAACAATCAGAAAACGAGAGAGAACGGTACAGATACAGAGAGAAAACCTGAAAAAACAAGATCCGACGAAGAATCGGCCGGTAGAGAACAGAGATGATCAACAGAAACGAATTTGATCGAGAAGAAGCCGAAACCCTAGATCGTGAGGTCAACAACGCAAAGGGAAAACGGAACCCTATCCTAAAAAGAAGCGAGAGACGGTGCTAAGTTGTTGATTTACAGAACAGACCCTAGGCTTACCAATTTGGGTCGAAATTGTTTGTCCGTTACTATCAATTGCCATCTAGTTTTGTGCTGGAGAATGAGGTATTTGCGTCTTTGACGTAAAAAATATGTTTTCTCTAGTCATTTCATGTTTAATTTGGGAAACCCTGATTCGAATGGATTGTTAACCATGGTGGGGATCTTTAACTCGTGGTCTAACCATGGTTGGGTTTCCGTAGGCCAATAGCAACAGACCCAACATTTAGGGGTAAAATAGGTAATTCCGATTTTATTTCTTGATTGATCGTTTATCCTGTCCGTCCATCGTCCCATCTAACGGACATTAGAAATTTCCTCCTTCAATTGAGGAACCTTTGGCTATTGGTGGTAGATAGGGTCGGGAACTTCGGGTTTGGGTAAGAAAGCAGGCCAAACCAGGCCCGAACCGCTATTTATAATCATTTTTAAATAGCTTGGCCAGCATATATATATAGATGTCAATATGAGCCGGGCCAGGGCCGAACACCTATTTATAATCATTTTTTAAATACCAAAGTGCTTGGATGAAAAGATACAATGGAGGATGGCGGGCGGGAGCGGTGGCGGCGGCGGTTTAGGTTGTCAAGATTCTGAGTTGGATTCTAAGATTGTTCACTCTTGTGATCCTAAACGGTCGGATCCCTGGTGAAGGATTTGTATGTTCATGATCAAAGTGGAATCACAATCTTGATTGTGGGATTGTTATGATCATGCGAGCAAAATGATCGCACTAAACATGAGACTACTTTCTTAGATATGAAGTTCATGGATCATATGATCGATTGGTCATATTAGGCAATAATAAGGGGATAAAAAAAATGGCTTGTTATGAATGTGACCCAAACACAAAACCATTGACAACATGACACCGATCATGAAATCACAACATAAACACCAAACTGAGAAGTCGTTTATGATATAACACGAAAAAACTTGGGCTCAAATTTGTGTAGGCCCATTTTTTATGAGAGTGAATGATGACACTACACAGGCATAAGCCAGAACACGAGATTGCCGGCCAACCTGTTTTTAATACAAGTGCACATCACACTACACAAACACGAGCCCAAACACGAAATTGCCTCCCCAACAAAAACCAAAACCAGAAAATCCACGTTTAATTGGATTGGGTTCATCTTACTGGATCTTCAAGTTTGGATTTGGGTCTGACTCCCACCCAACGACATCCATGAATTGGAACACAAAATTGTACGTGATCTACCACTCTCAATTTGGAAATCCGACACCATTTTGATTCCGCAAATCTTGGATCTTGAATCATAGTTGGGTTTGGATCTTGGAGCATGAAGGGAGCTGATTGGACTCGTGATCACTCAAGTCTAAAGTTCATGTTAGGCCAAGAAGTTGTTTATGGCCTAACCAACCAAGCCTACAAGTTCTAAATGCATGTTTGCCAATGTTGAGGAGCCAATACATAAAACGAGGATGGAAAAGAGTTCCCAGATAACGATCGGACTTATCCTTCATGGGTCTGGCAGATTATTTTATGGATCAGATCCGACCCGCTGCCAGGTCCAGCGGATGGTGGTCCATTTGAGTCGTCCTCTTTTTTTTGTCAAACAGTCAATAAATCAAAGAAAATGATAATTTACCAAAACAGTCTGAATTCCTAGTTATTTGCCATAACTCTTCCTTATTTAAGGGCATTTGACCCGAGAGACTGCAATGACACTTTTAACCTCTCCCCATGAAAAAAACTCCTCTTGCACCGGTTATAATACGATGCGTGAATTCAAGACACACAGCATGGAAGAACGTTTTCGTGTCAAACGGGTACATGATTGGTGTCATATTCATATCCATATCCATCCAAAGTAAGATAAAATATCCAAGCCATGTACAAATATATACAACCCAAAACATGAACTTGCTACCTAAGCTAACAATACAAAGCATAACACGGAAACCTGACTGACACAACTTGAAGACTCTCCGTGCTTGTGTCCACCTGCAAAAAGCGGGTGTATATTCGTGTTGACTTATTTAGAGTATAATAAACATTGAATGAGAGTGATGATGACACGAGCGCAATCGCCAAGGGCAACTAAGTCTTTCCTGGAAGACCGAAGGTCCGATACATGAACTTTGAGAACGGGCACCTATCTGCAATAACTAGGATTCTGAGCACTCATTTGTAAAATGAAAGTTATCATAGACAAAATCAAGAAGTCTGTCTGCAAATTACAAGCCAGTGCGAGACATCTTTCATTCACTGCTCTCTCTCTGTGAAGCCGTCGGCGTCGCTCCGGAAACGATGGAACGCCGGATCGTCGGCGCCCTGCCGAACAACAAGTTTTACTTCCGTGCCTTCGTCGCTCTGATGGCTCTCTTGGGGCTCTTCACTCTCTACTACGGCTCCTTGCTTCAGCCTAGTTCGAGCGTTAAGGACAAGTTGCTCCACGAGTTCACTCGCTCGTCCGGACACTATCTCCTCCGAATAGGAGACTTCAATAATTCCTTAGATCTCAAGAGCATCCCAGTACGTTGACTGATCGGAGAATTCTCTCATAATTCTTGTTTCTTTCTCTCGTATGCGTTTCTTGTATGTTTTTTTTTTCTGTTTAATTTCGTTTCTTGGTTTGGTTGTTTTGGATAAAGCTGATGATTCTAAGTGAATCTGGTGGAGTTCATGCCTTTTTTATTTAATTGGTGATTCCTTTTCTTTCTTGATGATGTGCTTGTTCGCTTTCAGTTTCCTTTTCCGTCATTTTCTTTTCTCCCTTCTTGCTTGGACGTATGATATACTTTTTGTTTTCAATATGTAGGAATGCGATGCTCGGTTATCGGAGTTGATCCCTTGTTTGGATAGGAATCTGATATACCAGATGAAATGGAAATTTAATTTGAGTTTGATGGAGCACTATGAGCGGCACTGCCCGCCCTCACAACGAAAATACAATTGTCTGATCCCTCCTCCGCATGGTTACAAGGTGAGTACTTAAAGTAAATCTGTTTCTTTTGGTCTTAGATGGAATTATGAAAATTTGGGTTGTTGATGGCTTCTTGAACATAGTATTGGTGTTTATGTGCAATTCAAAGGTGCCCATCAAATGGCCTGCAAGTAGAGACGAAGTTTGGAAGGTGAACATTCCGCATACACATCTTGCTTCTGAAAAATCTGACCAGAATTGGATGGTGGTTAGAGAGGATAAGATTAACTTTCCTGGTGGAGGAACCCATTTTCACTTTGGAGCTGATAAATATATTGTTGGTTTGGCTCAATTGCTAATGTAAGCTCTCTATCTGGATTGAGAATAAAATAACTACAAAAACATAAAAGTTTCTTACAACTGAGAGTATTATAAAATTAAATTCACTGATTGTTGTTACAGATGCTCAATTTTCCAAACAATAATATAAACAATGGAGGAAGACTCCGGTCTGTCTTTTGATGTTGGCTGTGGGGTTGCAAGTTTTGGGGCTTATCTTCTTTCATCTGATATCATTGCAATGTCTTGGCACCTAATGATGTGCATCAAAATCAAATTCAGTTTGCTCTAGAAGGAATTCCTGCATATCTTGGTGTCTTGGGAACTAGAGACTCCCTTACCCGAGCAGATCTTTTGAACTTTTGCTCACTGTTCTAGGATTGTGGGATTGATTGGCTTCAGAGAGATGGGATTCTGCTTCTGGAATTGGATAGGTTACTGAGACCGGGGGGTTATTTTGCATACTCTTCTCCGGAAGCCTATGAACATGATGAGAAGAACCTCAGGATTTGGGATGCGATGAGTGGTCTTCTGAAAAGAATGTGCTGGAGAGTTGCATCTAAAAGAGGCCAAACTGTCATCTGGGTTAAGCCAACAAGTAATAGCTGTTACAAAAAAAGAGCTCCAGGGACCCTACCACCTTTATGCAGTTCAGATGTTGATCCAGATGCTTCTTGGCATGTACCGATGAATGCTTGTATCATCCCCTACTCAAAGAGTAAGCAAGACTATGAAATATTTTGTTTTCTAACTTATGCATTCGTGCTTTCTCAAATTTCCTGTTTCCTGCCTCTTCTTGGTTGTGCTTACTCCTTTCTACTGTAGTTGAGCTCAATCGTGCACTGATTTTTTTCTTTCTTATCCTGTGAGAATCTTGTTTACAAGCACTATGTTGTTTAAAGTCGTGTACAACTATTGTGACGTCAGAGATAAGGTCTTGTCTGTGGAGATGTGCCATATTGTGGATTAGTTGAATACTAACTCTCAACATGCGCATTCATAATATGTTTTTAGTACCTGGATACTTTGTTGTACTTGTTTTCTCATTGTTTAGTCATGATATGCTTATATCTATATGTATATTTCATGTTTATGTATATTTTCTTGTCTCATCAAGTGGTGGTGTTTGCCAATAGAAATGCACTGCAGATAACAGGTCACATACATGTTAATGTTATAGGATTCAGTTACTGCAATTAAAACAAATGTCAACAACAAAGAAGGAATGAAGACATTCAAGATGAAACACCTTGATATATATTATTGGTAGATGGTATTGTTTGTATTGATGGATGAGTCAAAAGAAATAGTTAACAGAAAAACTTGAGTTGTGGAGAGAAATTGAGAATAAAGTGTTTTGAATTAGTAGAATGAAAACAAAATATATGAAGTGCAAGTTTGATGAGCTCTGAATTAGTAGAATGAAAACTAAATACATGAAGTGCAAGTTTGATAATATTATTGAAATAGATGATACAAAAGTTATAATTGGTAGGTATTTCATCACTCAAAATGATAATTTTAAGTAGATAGAGAGATGCCTCATGGGTTCTGTGTGATAAGAAAATGCCACTAAAATTGAAAGGCAAGTAGCAGTTAGACCAATGAATATTGGGCATTCAATCATCAGTATGTGCTAAAGATGTCCGAGGCAGAGGTGCCTCAAGGGTGCCTAATATGCCGCTTTGCTACAAAGAAAATTCAGTGACAAGTTAATGCTAGTTCACCTAGATTGCATAGTCAGGCAGACCTTTCAACAAAGAAAACAAGGAAACATACATTTGGTTTGGGAAATGCAGAGTCCCTATACGTATCTGAAGCTGATTGAAATGAATTATTGGAGGCAACTACAGGTTCAATTTCAACTGAGGTTCCAGCTAACAGGGTTCAAGTATGACAGTACTTAAATGTTAAACCATCAGAATGCAGAATATGTTCGCTGTCTCGGATATCAATAATCTTTATGGTGGAACTCGATCCTAGTAGATTACTGAGAACAGGGAATGGTTTCAGTGTGAAGTCATCTCAGATGAGGGAGTCCTGTGGGCAGAGCATCTTTCGTTTCTATTTGATGCTGGAACTTGGTGTCATAACAGCATTATGGATTGCTTGATGAGAAAGGAAACACAATGTTTTGTGCTAGCAAATATTTTAACCACGATTCTCTTTTTATATAAAGAGTGTAATCCATGAATATCATTTCAACATGATCCCATGGCTTTGAGAGCGAGGATAGCCTGGAGTATTGTTTCAGTTAGTTCCTAAGCAGTAAGATCAGGAAGCCACTATGGACGTCCCACCAAAACTGATGATCCAGCCACAAAATATAATATTAAAATTTTCTTAAACTCTACAATTGAGATGATTGAGACAATAGGAATGCTCTTCATGTTTTCCCAACATGCATAAAACATGTTTTCTTTTACTTTGTTTCACAGTTGGAACTTCTGCAAGTCACTGAAACCATTGCACGGATAATGCTTGCTCCATATTTGTTTGAAGTAATTCATTTGCCCTTTTGGGGTTTGGTAGACTTTATTTTTCTTTCCCAAAATCTGTTTGTTTCCCATGGCAACAGAGATGCATCAAGAAAAAGGTAGTGGCTTGGTTCCATGGCCTCAAAGGCTTTCAACACCACCACCTCGCTTAGCTGAGCTGCATATTGATAGTGAGGAATATCTGCGGGACATGGTAAAAGTTTTCCCTGTTCTTTGCTTGTACAATATATCCAGATTATTTTATTTTCTTCTTCTATGCCTTTAGTTTCTAATAGGTCAATATAATAATATGAAATACAGGAAGTGTGGAAATTGAGGGTTACTCAATACTGGCAGCAAATGGAACCAGAAATAGAGGCAGACACCTTTAGAAACATCATGGATATGAATGCCGATCTTGGTGGGTTTTCGGCTGCCCTTAAAGATAAAGATGTCTGGGTAATGAATGTTGTTCCTGTGAACCAGTCTGGGATGTTGAAGATCATTTATGACAGAGGACTTATCGGAACTGTGCATGACTGGTAAGAGAGGTCCATTCTTTATACTCTACAGTGGAGTTTCTTGTCCCAGTGTGATGCAGAAGGGCTGAACTTTCGAGCTACACCCTTAAAAGCCACACTGGTCCTTGTGTGAATTTTGTTGCACAGCAACTCTTTTACTTGACCTCTTTCTGCAAACATATAATCTTCTAAAGTTGTGCTTCTTTTGGAACTCGAACTGAAGAGAACATACCAATAGATGTGCTTATAGTATGTGGGGGTCATTGCATATACTTTGAACACCTTAAAGTTAGCAGATCATGATTCCTGGAGCATGACCTTACATAGAGACCCTGTAACCACGTGCCTGATTGAACATGTGCATGAAGACCAGTAAAAGGTCTCTGGGCTACTCTTAATGTATGGCCTAGCAAGCATGTCAAGTGATTAGTAAATCACTTGTAAAATACTTCATCAAGTTGTGCTTCTTTTGGATCTGGAACGGAAGAGAACAAACCAACAGATGTACTTATAGTATGTGGGGGTCATTGCATATACTCTTATTCAGTTAATATTTTCAGAAAATCTTGTCCATCATCATCTAAAGCTGATTTTCTTGTTTTTCATTCAGGTGTGAATCATTTTCAACGTACCCTCGAACTTATGATCTCCTTCATGCTTGGAATGTCCTTTCAGACATTGAGACTCGGGGATGCGGTATCATGGATCTGCTTATCGAGATGGACAGGATTCTGCGGCCTTCTGGCTTTGTCATCATAAGAGACAAGATGTCTGTTGTACAACACATCCAAAAATTCTTGACAGCCTTGGGTTGGGATAGCTGGTCATCAGAAACCAAACCCGGTGTTGATGCTCTGTCCCTACGCCAAGAGGGATTTTTCATTGCTCGAAAGAGAATGGTTGGGGCACATTAATCTTGGGTGTTCATCTGCATAACCTGTAAACTGTTTTGTCTGTGTTTCTTTATCATGGAAAAAGATGGGGAATGGATGCTGTTATTGTCAACTTCAAGCACCATGATGGCAAAACCATCATCTACAAATCAGATTCTGGAGGCTAACAGACTTTTTGTGTTGCCTGACTAAGGTATAGCTGTGCTAACGGATTGCCTTGAAATTTTCTCTAATCTGAGTGGCTCCAAGAAGTATAAGTTCATTATTTAGTCAGGTTGTTGTTGCTGATAGATGCTAATGGTTGCTGGGAATTAATACCCTCAGATATTATCTGCATCTGTATACTCATGAGTAACTGTTCCAATGAGGTTTTCTATTATTCTTTCTTCTTGGTAGCCCCGAGTTTCCTTGTAACCTTTCATATATGCATAGCAGAAATACGCAATTATTAGATCCATAATAATATTGAGGTTGAAGGTTACACAACATATTTGTGTGTGCGAGATATTCCTATTGTTATGACTTCTGTTTTCTACAGACTTACATATATTGGTTTATGTTGATATGTGCGCTAACATGCGTAAGTTTGTGTGTGTGTGTGTGTGAGAGAGATTCCTATAGTTACCCTTCCTTTCTCTAGAGACTTACATGTATTAACTATGTGAGCCGGACATCTCGATGTGCCTCCTGCCGTGTTCCCCTGAATGTTAGTTTTACGTGGATAAACTGTAAATGAAAACTGTGCATCTTGTTCATTTGTTTTGTTGCGGTTATCTGTAAGGATTCTTCTCTTTGCTTGCTAAGTCCTTTATGGTTCTTTATTTTTTCCCTTATGAGCTCAGTCAATCCATCATGAAATTTTCTCTTAAAATCTTAATTTTGCTTATATTTTAAGTTTAAGCATCATGGACTAACCCTTCCTCATGAAACACACAAATGCTTTTGTTGATTTTATTTACAGTATACACAACCGCCTTCCTCATGGACTAACCCTTCTTTTCTCTAGAGACTTGCAAGTATTAACTATGTCAGCCGGACATCTCGATGTTCCTCCTAACGTGTTCCCTTGAATGTTAGTTTTACGTGGTTATATATTTATCTGTAATGATGCTTCTCTTTGCTTGCTAAGTTCTTTATGTTTCTTTACTTTTTTTCCTTATGATCTCAGCCAATCCATCATGAGATTTTCTTTTAAAATCTTAATTTTGCTCATATTTTAAGTGTAAGCATCAAAAAGTTATATATAAGCACATAGGTGCTTTTGTTAATTTTATTTACAGTACACACACATAACCCCATTTTCACAGGTGTGAAAAATCTCACCAGGCAATGGTGCCTGACAGTAAGAATGTTCATGAGGCAGGGTGGTGACGGAGACCCCTGGTTGAGAAACTCACCCCTCCCCCCCCCCCCCCCCCGCATCCCAATGTCCATTTATTGTAAGTTTGTAACCATTCCACTTCTCTCCACGATAAACTGCTAAACCTTTCTTTCTTAACAGACTTTCAAAAGGGTGCCGGGGCGGGTTCATAGGACGGGGACCTTCTATCCCTATCCCCGACTGTACCCCCCAAACAGCCCCGTTTCGGGTGGAGCCCCTTGGGGAGTAGGGGATCCCTCTTCCATCAACATCTCCCTAACTGACACAAAAAAATATTATTGATGTTCACTGTATTTATGTGGAGATTCCTTTTCCTGATAAGCAACTTACAAATATTTTAGATCTTAAGGAAATATCTTCACCGCACGGTTTACTTTGGCGACTGAGAACTACTTTTCACTGCACGGATTTACCAATTTTTTTCTTTTCAAAAAAAAATCCCTCTCTTTGTAGCCAATTTCAAAGTTGTCCCAACCTTTTACATCCTTCCCAAAAGAGTCCATGCAAATAAATAAGTCAACTTTGGGACAGAATGTCAACATTATGAGCGCAAGTCGATGTTAAAACATGATTGTAAACATTGAATCCATATTAAATACACCCATGGAATTTGACATGGAACAACTAGGTTCACTCATATTGTATCCATTTTTTAGGTGTACAATTGGACTATGCACCATGTTTGAGACGAGTATATTTGTACTTTTGGATTATTTCATGGCCAAAGATTCAATTAAGTTTATAAGAAATTGAAATTTCAACAGTTTAAAGAATGCAAATCTTCGTATCTCATAAGATAAGTATATATATATGTGTGTGTGTGTGTGTGTGTGTGTGTTTGTGAATTTCTCGCTCCCCTCTACTGATTAAGACCAGATTAAACCACTTGTGCTAGAAGAAGATCTTAGATTGAACATAGATCCTTTTCTCTGCTATGCTACTTTTTCCCACAACACGAGTGAACCAACACAGTCGATAAAGGAAATGGCATACTGTCAATTTTCCGTGTTTTGATTACCTCCGCATATGGAGGTACAAGAAGCAAGTTATGTCCCGAAGAGGCGAGCGCGTGCATTTTTTTAAGTGAGCTTTCTTGTACCTGTTTGTTTAAGAACTAAAAGTGATGCTCATTGAAAAGAAAAATAAATCTATGACGTGATCTGCCACTTCTCATGGTACAATATCTTACTTTTAACTCAACACATATTTGCTTTAGAATTCGAATTGGTTCTCATGTGAGAATGACCTGGTGAGAGTGGCGAGGTTCCCACTCTTGTGGAACTCGCGACGGTTTGATTCTTGCACAAACCTAACTTGAATACAGTAGCTCTTTGCAGCCATGATAGACTTCACTGTTTGGCTCTTGAATTAAATGGATGATGTGAAATAGATTCTCACTTGGAAGAAGAACTATTCTCCTCCTGGTGTCTGAAGAAAATGGGCCTAAAGGAATCCATGAAACTAAATCTAATTGAAAGGGAGCAGCTAGTGTGAGAATCCACCTCTTACGTCGATCGAGATTGTAAAAATAAATCTTTTACCACGACATCGGCAACAAGTCTACTGCTTGGCTGCTTCTTTGAATAGATTCCCACATGAAGAGAGAACCAGCCTTGCAAATGAAAGTGTGTCAATAGTGGGTTACAATAGTAAGTCAAGTTCTTTTGGGAGTTGAATTCAATTTTGTGATATACCCTTAATTAGACATGGCCAGTTTGGAACCAGTCCCTATGGTTCCAATCGGAACCAAGGTGGGACCAGGAACATATCAAATTGGACCTAAAACCAGGGCTAACCAGGTTCAGTTCCAATTCCACCTTTTATTGAGCTGAAATCAGGTTGAAACTGGAACAGATAGTTCTGAACCATAGGTTAGATATTTTTCTTAAATTTGAAATTTGAAATTTTAATGTTTTCCCACTTTCCGACTGTGTAGGACTGAGATCAAAACCAAAACTGGTCCCATATTGGTTCGATCCTGGTTATGAGGAAAACCAGAACCAGTCACATCTACCAGTAACTACCTTAGTTACATTAATATGTTTTGAAGTCAGATATGATACAAAAATCATACTCACACCCCTCATATTGCATAATAGCACTAGCAAGAACTGATTCTCCCAATTAATACATTGGTTGTGTAAATATGAATTTTTCGGTGATAACAAGATCCATATTGACATAAAACAAGATTATGATGATCATAGTCCTACATCGAATCACAGCCGCACAGTTGAGTTCATTGGGATCTGAATAAAGGCATCCAAAGAACTCACACAATCTCGTGCATCGAGATTCGTATCAGTGCCAGTCAGAGGCTGAGATTTGATTTCAGATGACTGGCATCCTAAGTCATAGTGACTCTTTCTCCATTCAATACTCAATAGTTTGACTTGGTGGCGTTGGCACGCTTAAAGAAGCATCTAACATAAAGAAAATCTTGGTGTTGGTGGTGATAACAACAAGGGCTACATTCATTTATCATCATCATGGAGTTGAATAAGGTGTCACGAATGGTTTGTTTATTCTTTTATATTTTTGGAGTTCCTTTTTAGCCACAAGCAATTCATTTTCTCTTTTCCTAATAATCCAAAAGGGAGCAAGGTAGGTACAATTTTGCCTCTAGTTTTTTTTATTTAAGATATATATATATATATATATATATATATATATATATATATATATATATATATATATATATATATATATATATATATATATATATATAGTATATATATATATATATATATATATAAATGGTTGCGCCAATTTATGTCCAAACATGTTTAAGGATCTCGGTTGTTGAGATCTAAGGGTTGATTTTTAATAAAAAAAGTAAAAGCACTATTGTACCTTTTACAAAGTGCATTTAATTACACCCGATTTTGCTTTTCTTAAAAGATCTCATTGTTGATGTTAATGATTGAATGCTTGAATTTTTTAAGTCAATCTAAACATGGGTCAGTGTGCATGCATGGATTATGGTAATTGAACCTACTTTTTTATACCTTATTTATACTTGAATCTATTTTAAGAACACTTTACATACCAATGTGCATATGTAAAGTATAAAAATAAAAGAATACTTTTAATTCAAATCTCTATTGTAGAAGTGAAGATATTTGAGTATTTACTAATATGTATATATATAGAGAGAGTTGGTGTGAAATGTTTAAATTGTATGATTTTATTAAAATATTTTTATTGTTCAATCTTTGAGATGGATAGTGAAGATTTAAATTATTTTGCATTTAAATAAAAGTATAATAATACTTTGAATTCAAATCTTTACCCTTACCAGGGTATGTTTATGTAAGATTATACATCCAAACATTTACCATTTTTCATATATATATATATATATATATATATATATATATATATATATATATAACTAAATGAGCCTATATGCGGTAAGCCGTCTTTGAGCTTGATGTGGTCAAGGTTTGTCTCACCAAAGGATATGAGCTGACACAACAGTGGAGCCTTGCCACGAACCAAGTAGTCGAGCTGAACCAGCAACTGGCCTCCTTTGAACCCAACATGAGAGATGATGAGAAGGATGAAAATGGCTGAGCTTTCACGGAAGGACGTTGTGTGACACTAGTTAAAGTGGGAATCAGCAAAATATCTTTATTGGTAGGTGTGGATTTGGAAAATCTTATATTTAAGGGCAGCATATCCCATGGAGCCATTGTCAACTGTGAGAACGTACATACACGAAGGGCACCCACTATTCCGTCCTTAATAAGCTCCACCGACGTCAGTATCAGTCGTCTCCCTCTCTCTCTCTTATTGTTGAGGGATCGGTCGATCCCGAATAGGTTCTGTTCTTGGGCAGGACGAGGAAAAAGATTGTTGGTAGCGAATCGAGGGCCACCCTGTCTTCCAACCTTGACGGAATTGAATCGTCAGAGAGGGAGAGAGGGAGAGAGCATCGTTTGGAACGCGTGTGGTGAATCAACAATGGGGGCTGTTGTTGATGATGGCGGTGAGATCTCTCTGTCTTCCTTTTCCGTATTTCTGTTTTTGTTTCAGAATGGTTTTTCTGGTTGCTGTTGCTTCATCTATTCTTTACTTTTTCTTCGTATTCTAATAAAGAAGAATAGTGATTGCGCGCACCACGATTTCTCTGTTTTGGTGATTCAATCGTTGAGCAACCGAAGAGGAGGGCTTGCTACAATTTGGGTGCCCTCTCTCTCTCTCACACACACACAGACCATTTGCTTATGATTTTGAGGTTCCATTTATTCCGAGTATATAAGCTTGAAAAGGGGAAAGTAAGAAGTATGAATCTGTTAAACATAATGCTTATCAAAGAAGAAAAATATTAGTGCTTGTCTGGTTCAATTGAGCTGGAAAACTATATAGCCGAAATTGGCTTCTCTGAAATGAGCTTCTTTATGTTCCAGTTTCGTTTTTGGCTGACAAATCTGCAAAGGTTTTTGTTGCGGGACACCGGGGTCTGGTTGGCTCGGCTATCGTCAGGAAACTGCTTGAATTGGGGTTTCAGAATCTAGTCCTTAGGACCCACCAAGAGTTGGATTTGACCAGGCAATCCGATGTCGAAAAGTTTTTCTTCGAGGAGAGGCCCAAGTATGTGATCCTCTCGGCTGCAAAAGTAGGAGGCATTCATGCTAACAACACCTATCCAGCTGATTTTATTGCCATCAATTTGCAAATACAAACCAATGTGATTGATGCAGCTTATAAGAGTGGTGTCAAGAAACTTTTGTTCTTGGGGTCTTCATGCATTTACCCCAAGTTTGCACCCCAACCAATAACAGAAGATGCATTGCTTACTGGTTCCCTTGAGCCTACCAATGAATGGTATGCTATAGCAAAGATCTCTGGGATAAAGATGTGCCAAGCATATCGCTTACAGTACAATTGGGATGCAATTTCTGGTATGCCCACCAATCTATATGGTCCCAATGATAACTTTCACCCAGAAAATTCGCATGTTTTGCCTGCTTTGATGCGTCGGTTTCATGAAGCGAAGGTCAATGGTGCAAAAGAAGTTGTTGTATGGGGAACTGGTTCGCCTCTCCGGGAGTTCCTTCATGTCGATGATTTGGCCGATGCTGTAGTGTTCCTTATGGATAAGTATAGTGGATTTGGTCACATGAATGTTGGAAGTGGGAAGGAAGTGACGATCAAGGAACTTGCAGAGCTTGTAAAGGAAGTTGTTGGATTTGAAGGAGAACTTGTGTGGGACGCAACAAAGCCAGACGGGACTCCACGGAAACTGATGGATAGTTCAAAACTGGCTGCATTGGGATGGGTTCCAAAAATTCCTCTGAGAGATGGACTTGTTGACACATACAAGTGGTACTTACAAAAGTTACAGGAATAAGGCCTTACATCATCTACATTAGAAGCTGAGACGTATTTGTGAGTTATGAAATCTTGAGTAACAATGTATTCAATATCAAGAACCCTTATTCTTATTGTTGTTGTTGTCGCTGTTGCTGCTGTTCTTGTTCCTCCAAGTCTAGTTAATGGTGTCTACTCTTTCCTTTCATGTTTAGCCAGTATGTATGTGTTCAAATTGGTTTTAGGTCTAACTCTCTGCATGTATTTGTGATCCAACCTGCATTGGGATACCCATGTATTACATGTATTAGAATTTTGGCAAACTTGTGAACACTTTTTCTTAATTATATGAGTACTTCTGTTGAAATGTCATGCTGAACTTTGTTCATTATTCATTACTGTGGAAATCTATTGCGACACCCATGCCATTTTGAGAAAAACCATTGGATGTGGTTTGGATATCAATAAGCATCGCAGAAAATACTAGATGTCTTCATGAGTATCGTGCACCAAATTGCTGTCAGAAAATCAGATATGTTGGAAATTCGGAGCTGTTTTAAGGTATGTGGATCATATTGCTTTCTATATCAAGGACGGCCCATCGGACGTAGCTATTAAGGATGGACCCTAGCTTTAGGAGACGATGAATAGTGAGACAAGCCAGGTTTGGCATGAAATCGTGAATAAATTCTACCAAGGATTCTCAAGCATTTGGTACAATTAACTCATGCACTTTGCATTCAGAAATCTGTTACGGAAATCATGTTAGGTCTGTGATCTGATGTGTGAGCATGTGAACTATGAGAAAAGAAATATACTTGTTAAGGAACGCTCATCATTGACTATGAGCTTCAAGATTAATACACACCATCTTCCTTGCTGTGGATGATTCTCTGTCAAATTAGTTTTGAGTAGGCTTGATTCCTTGCCTTTGCGAAGGACAAGACCATGTTTGGTTTGTTACAGCTAGTTTGAAGCAATGTGATGGCACTGACAGCACCGTCCTTACTCCAGGGTTAAGGTTGTTTGTAGCTTATTTTGATAACAAAACGCGATTTATGTACAATCAAGGGATTCCATTTCCTCTTCTGCGTGATGCCTTGTATATTACAGTTGCACAGCTCATTTTGCTTCCAGCAGGCTCCTTTTGTTTTCTACTCTTTCCATTCCTATGCACTTCAAATTTAACTTGCTCTTGATACTTGCACAAACTCTTGGTTCTGATGATCATAAGTTATCGAAAGTTAGATTCACCACATGCAAACATGAAAACACAGATGTGAGATTCACATGCGAGAGAGATGCTCCTACACGTGTACATGAGAGAGAGTTCTCTCCTCAAGGTTTTTAAGTCAACCACCACACCATAAATTTTTCCGCGTCAACTATGAGATAATACTATATTCAGTCGTATGATTTGCCTTCCATAGTTGATAACATTGATTACTCTTAAGATAGTAGTTAAGGCCACATTAACACTGAATTGAATATGCACGAAGAGCAATAGCTCACCTGGCTAGATGGTTGACTCACATTGAAGGTCATGAGTTCGATACATGGGTGCGCATCTGGGTTTGGCGTCCCCATTATAACCAAAAGGGGAAAAAGAGCCAGTGAATTGAATCTGTTGTGTTTCTTATTAAACGACATTGGACCTAGTTATAGTTTATTGCGAGTCTTCTGCTAATTCTCTGGTCCATTTTGGCTCAACGAAAGTGAGGTTTGCTTCCCTGATCTGGGTGACCTGATGTTATTGTGGTGTTGTAGCCTGTGACACCCCACATGATGGCTGACCTTGGTTAGCACTGCCATGACGAACTATTTTTTTTGTGCCTACTCTTTCTCGAGAAGACTGGGCCCCCTCCGTGACCCTTCTTTGGATCAACTCTGTTCACTTTTTGCAGCCAGTTCACAAGGTTCGAACCAGGTTCCTCGTGTTTGAGATCTATATCTGACCGGAACCACTATCATTCCTGCCAGTTGAACAACCATATCCAGATCCATTTAACGCTGGCCAAACCCATCTTCTTTGACTCAAATCCATATTTCCACTCTTTTTAGTGGTAACATCACACGTTACACAATCTTTGATCCACTACATAGCAACTTCACTAAGAAAATAGTGCTTCATAAATCCAAGTAGCAGATCCTTCTCGACTGGCAAATTTTGCAACTGCATCAGCTAACCTGTTTGCTTCTCCAAGCATCACGGTGGACATGAATGCATCAAATTCAGCCGCATAGAGATAGATATCCTTGAACAATATACCAGCGTAAGATTGATAATCTTTTCCAGGGATAGTGTTAAAGACATCTGCTGCATCTTCCTCGATAATAATCCTCTTTAATCACGTTCGTTTTGCCCATATGGATCCTTCTTTGTTTGCTATTGTCTCTGCTATGATGATCTCACACTTCATCTCCAATTGAATTACCTTGGCCTCCATGAAATATCCTCTGCTGTCTCGCATCACCAGTCCAATTCCAATGTGGTTCCCCTGGTTTTCAACAGATGCCTTAATATTGATCCTTATAAACCCTGCAGGAGGTTTAAGCCACTGGGAGTTTTTAATTATCATAACTGTTCCTCGAGAGCTACCAGAAAGGGCTATTCCAAACGCTTGTTTGTAGCATTCGGCTTCCAGACCGACGAATGAGGAGCCTTTCGCCATTCGGCTTCGCCATCAAGCTTTCTTTTTGGAACCAGACCCCTAGTTCCGGGAAGGGCGTTGATTATAAATCTAACTCGTACCTCAAGATCCATATGGTTTGTGGGCACATTAGGCAAATAATGGTGCGATAAAAAATTGGTTGGATCTGAACCCAAATCAACCGCCATTCCATCCAAACTTTCTCAGCCCTATGCTGGTCTACCAACCATGTCGCTAAATGGCCGTCTTCACCCGACCCCGACCATAGATTGGATCCTATCTTGCTGGAGACCCATATCCAAAAACAGATTCCTCAACTTATACCATCGAGTCATGATCAACGCGTACAAGCCATGGCTCAGCGCAGAGAGAGTTGAGGGAATTGATGCAGACCACTTCTTTGCACCTAGTTACGGTTTGCAGACCTAAAAGCTGTGCACCTTCCAAAGCGATCCGTGCTGAAGTATATTGAGAAATTTGATCAACTTAGTGTCCATGGTGAGATCCAAGGGTTAGAATCAGAGAATCATACTCTCCAAGTACTTATCAGGCTTACAGCCTTGATTTTTTATGAGTTGGGATACATACGTGCACAACTAAAAACCAAGCATATTGGCATAAACTAAACGTGGAAACAAAGCTTATGAAAGGTTGTCTTTATTGAAAAATTATGTGATTGAAGTTTTCTTGTGATTTAGATGTGCCTGCGAAACTTTGCTGGTGTTGTAGGCTGTCTAGTGATAAGGGGGTGGGGATTGTCAGATCACACTGATCTTCCTCCCGGCTTGCCGAGCATTATGTTTCGTTCGTTGCCGGATCTTCCTGGTTGATGAGAGGTCGCATGCGTTTGTAGTTTTATTTCTGAAGTGTATTTCAGGTCCACCGGCATTATGTAATCAGCCACCTTTGCGGGAGCCTTTCGAGAGTTTGATTTCTCATATGTGATTATAAGCTGAGAAGGGTTGTCCACTAAGGGTCTTGGTGTTTTGATTCTGTCAATGCCTTCTCATATGTTGTGTTCGACTTGAGCCAGACTAAAATTTTTCAGCTTGGTTCTGAAAGAACCAAATTGGGGACAATGGCGAGTAAGAATAGGGAGTTTGGTTTTGGTTGGAGAGAGAGAGAGAGAGAGGCAAAGTCTAGTTGGGTGAAATTGAGGTGAGGCTGTCTATAACATTTCTCAAAAGAAAAAAAAAAGGTATCGATTTTTTTTCTTTCCAGATTTCAGGTTAATTAAGCACGGTAATATACATTCTTTGTGGGGATTAATCTGCTTTGGATTTAAAATTTGTGCTCTGAAATGCTTAGGATGACCAAGGTACATTTTTATGAGAAATGTTGATGGAACAGTACCAACCTGTTGACGATCATGGGATATCTCAAGATGCCTTATACAGTTTCTAGTTTGAGTTTTATCTTATAATTCTAATTAAGTGGATAGAATTCCACTGTTGTCACTGTGTCATGCAGTATGGTTTTGCTTCTCATCGTCCGGAGACTAATGGATCACCCTTGCATTGCCGGTCCCAAGCCCGGATAAAGGAGGAGGGTTGTGTTAGGCTTCCGACAGCCAGCGTAAAACTTCGTCGGATTTTTACAACATGGATTACAAAAATTATGAGCATTGCTTTGGGGCGTCCCCGCCTAACGACATGCTGCAGAGCCCGAATGCAGTAAGAAGTAAGCAAGGGCCACTACATTTTTGCCCGAATGTAGTGAATCAATTGCAGAGAGGATTCCCACATCATGGACGGGTGTGGGTAAAGAAGTTAGTCCCACTACATTGCCGCCCGAATATAGTGAAAAAATTTCAGAGAGGGTCTCCGCATTTTGATTATGGACGGATGCGGGGGGTAAGGAAGCTAGTCCTAGATAATAAGATTCGTATTGGTTCTTGGAATATCGGAACATTATCGAGTAAGCTAATGGAGGTGGTAGATACTATGATTTGGAGAAAGATACATATTATATGTTTACAAGAGACAAAATGGGTTGGAGAAAAAGCAAAGGAGATAGAGGATACAGGTTTTAAATTATGGTACTCAAGTAAAGAAAAGGCTCGAAACGGAGTTGGTATTATCATAAATAAAGATTTAAAGGAGAGTGTAGTAGACATACAATGATATGGTGACCGAATCATGACGTTGAAATTAGTGTTAGGAGCAAAGGTTTTGAATATAGTTTGTGCTTACGCACCCCAAGTAGGACTAGAAGATAGTATAAAGACAATTTTTTAGGAAGAGTTAGATAAGGTGTTTCAAAAGATTCTATAAAGGGAGATGATTTGTTTAGGAGGAGATTTAAATGGACATGTCGGTAAAGAGGCATTAGGATATCAAGGGATTCATGAAAACTTTGGTTTTGGGGATATAAATGAGGAAGGTAGGGAGATTTTAAATTTTGCTATGTCATTTGATCTCATTATAACCAATACAATCTTCAAAAAACGAGATGAACATTTAATTACTTATAAGAGTGGCTTATCACAAACACAAATTGATTACTTTATTTGTAGAAAAAAAGATAGAGCATGTTGTAAAGATTGTAAGGTAATTCCAGGAGAAAGCTTAACCACCCAACATTGACTTTTAGTTATGGATTTACAAATAAAAAAATGGACAAAGAAGAAAAGAGTGCATCGAGCTATTCATACTAAATGGTGGAACCTCAAAAGCGAGAAAGAAGATATATTTAAACAGAAAGTCCTTCAAGGAGATGTTTGGAATTATGTTGGCACACCCTGTGATATGTGGAACAATATGGCTATACATATTAGGAAAGTGGCGAAAGATGTGTTAGGGGTATCTAAGGGAGGTGTACCGGCACAGAAAGAAGCTTGGTGGTGGAGTGAAGTAGTACAAAATAAAATCAAGGCAAAGAGGGCATGTTACAAATTACATTATGCTAAGAAAACTAGTGAAACTTTAGAATCTTATAAGAAAGCAAAGAAGGAAGCGAAAAAGGCCGTTAGTGAAGCAAAAGCTAAGATTTGGGATGACTTATATAAAAAACTCAACTCAAAAGAGGGTGAAAGATATATTTTTAGGATAGCTAGGGCTAGAGATAAGAAAACTAAAGATCTTAATTATGTTAGATGCATAAAAGATGATGATGAAAAAATTTTAGTGGCAAATGATGATATAAGAAATAGATGGAAAAGCTATTTTTATAATTTTTTTAATGAAAATAAAGATGTTAGTATTAGTTTAAGAGATTTAGCCAAATCAGAAAAGTATATAAATCACAATTTCTACCGACGTATTCAAAAGAATGAAGTCAAAGAGGCTCTTAAACATATGAAGAGTGGTAAATCGGTAGGACCAAATAATATTCCTATAGAAGTTTGGAAAATACTAAGAGAAATAGGAATCACTTGGCTCACAAGACTATTTAATGAAATATGGAAAAACCAAAAGATGCCCGAGGAATGGAGAGCAAGTATACTTATACCCATATATAAGAACAAGGGAGACATTCAAAATTGTACGAATTATCGAGGTATCAAGTTAATGAGCCATACTATGAAATTATGGGAAAGAATTATTGAACATAGGTTAAGACAAAGTATCAAGTACAACAGAGAACCAATTTGGATTTATGTCATGCAGAACTACTATTGAAGCGATTCACCTTTTGAGACGTCTTATGGAACATTTTAGAGCAAAAAAGAAAGACTTTAACATGATATTTATTGATCTAGAAAAAGCTTATGATAGAGTACTGAGGGAGGTTCTTTGGAGAACATTGGAAAAAAGAAGTATCTCATTGACATATATTAACCTTATAAGAGACATGTATGATGGTGCAAAAACATGTGTGAGGACTCATGAAGGAACGACAAACTTCTTTGAAGTTAATATTGGGTTACATCAAGGATCAACTTTAAGTCCATACTTATTTATAATGGTGATGGATGAGTTAACAAAACATATTCAAGATGAAGTACCTTGGTGTATGTTATTTGCATATGACATTGTATTAGTGGAGGAGTCTAAGGAAAAAGTTAATAGAAAATTGGAACTATGGAGAGAAACATTAGAAAGCAAAGGCCTCCGACTTAGTAGAACAAAGACAGAATATATGGAATGTAAGTTTGATCATTTGGCTACTTCAGAGGATATAAAAATTAAAATTGGCACACATTGCATTCCCCAAAAGGAAAGTTTTAAATACCTAGGGTCAATTTTTCAAAGTGATAGGAAGAATTGATGGAGATGTTACACATAGAATTAATGCTGGTTGGTTAAAATGGAGAGGAGTATCAGGTATTCTTTGTGATAAGAAGATACCATTAAAATTAAAAGGTAAATATTATAGAGCAGCAATTAGGCCTGCCATGTTTTATGGTTCTGAGTGTTGGGCAGTTAATCATCAACATGTACAAAAGATGTCTATGACAGAAATGAAGATGTTGAGATGGATGAGTGGTCATACAAGAAAAGACCGTATACATAATGAGGTTATTAGAAACAAATTAGGAGTGACACCAATAGAGGATAAAATGAGAGAACATCGTTTAAGATGGTTTGGACATATAGAAAGAAGATCAAAAGAAGAACCTCTAAGAAGGTTAGAAAAACTAAATTTGGAAAGTATTAAAAGAGGTAGAGGACGACCACAAAAGTGTTGGAAAGAAACAATAAAAAATGATCTAGCTTATTGTGAGTTAACTGCTAACATGACACACGATAGGGATCTGTGGAAACAAAGAATCCATGTAGCCGACCCCGTCTAGTATGGGAAAAGGCTTAGTTGTTGTTTGTTGTTGTCGTCCGGAGACTAATGGCCACGACAACTAGTATAGCCTCAGATCAACACGACTTCGGTCCTTTGACTAAAATAGGCTTTCAGAGCTTTAATTCATTATGTTTGGACCAATATATATATACATACATATATATATATATGTATATATATATATATATACATATATATATATACATATACATATATACATACATATATATATATATATATACACATATATATATTATGTATATAGTACATACCAGTAAAACATCTATTATGTATATGTATACATATATATGTATACATACATATATATGTACATATATATATATATATGTATGTACATATATATATATATATATGTATACATATATATATATATATATATATGTATATATATATATATATATATATATGTATGTATATATATATATATATACATACATACATATATATATATACATACATATATATATATACATATATATTTATATATATATATATATATATATATATATATATATATACATATACATATATACATACATATATACATATATACACATATATATATTATGTATATAGTACCCAGTAAAACATCTTCTCTTCTTGGCGAGAAGCATACAACATAAGTGGCAGGACACTATATATCTCAAGTCTTCCCCCCATCCATTGAGTAATCCCCCATTATTCACACCCTTTTAAGTATTGAAGAAACAACTTCACCCAGATTACATTTCTCTCTCTCTCTCTCTCTCTCTCTCTCTCTCTCTCTCTCTCCTCTTTTCTACAAACAATGCCAGAACTTCAGTTACCTGCCCTACTTCGCTTTCCTCCCTCCCATCCATTGACTGATCGCCATTGTTATCACACACTTTCATACAAAAGAAAGAACTCCACGCAGGGTATACTGTTCTCCGTGTGTGTGTATCGCAGCATATACCAAATTCCACATAAAATCTCTCTTAGATGTACTGTCTTCTCAACACTCAAAAGCACTGAACAGATAACAGCAAAGAAAAAAGCTAATAACTATGTAAAAAAGCTAAATCCATTAAGATATAATGCGCCAAAAATTGCATAATTGTAAATACGTGAGAAAAGCAGGTCAGTCAAGTCTAAGCTTAATACTGCCTGCATAAAACATTGTGCAATTGATGCCTGAATTACTTATACTTGCATCATTTTAGTAAGTGTAATTCAAAGCATGATTCACCACCTTGAATAATCCTTGTTCATGGATCCACAATATTTGGCATAGTGGCATCTTTATCAGCATCTCCACCATTGTTAGCTGAGGAAGAGGAATTTGATAATAAAACAGCATTGTTGGTTGTCCTGTTATTGTTAGAACTCTTAGAATTGCAGGTAGCTGTGGAGATTGCTGAGGCGAGGGAAATGGGCATCAAGCAGAGACCTTTCCCTTGCAGATACTGCATCGCAGAGCCCATGTCTTCCTCCATGAGCTTCACTACTTGGTTCTCGGCTAACGCTACATTATCGGCCGTAGTCAACTCTGTTGCCGTTGGATCAGAATTAAGGCTGATGCTTCTCCTTAGCATTCCAACACTCTTCTGCATTATTAAATAGCATGTACCAAATAATTGTTAATCTCTCCATATGGACTAACAGTATCACAAGAACAGATAGCTCAAAACTAAAAAAGCTGACATTAAACGGAGAACAAAAGAGAAGACGATCCCCCTCCTCCCCCCCTCCCCCCCCTCCAAAAAAAAGCACCAACTACAGTTTCTCTTCTTGTTTTTGGTCATGCATACATGTGCATGTGTACAAACACCTTTATGACCAAAAACAAGGCTGAACACACACACATTTTCGTGTTTATGGTAGTTGACTTTGATGGTTGAACCACAGCAGACAACATATAGAGCAGCTAAATGTCGCTTGTTTATGTACCCCGCGTGGAATTGACAATAGAACATTCCTTTGAAAGGAGGGGTCCCAACGTGCACGGACTCTAGATGGGGCTGCTCGTCGATCACAATTACCATGACCAGTCAAGGGCCAACCACATTAATCTTCTGAGATGATCTTAAAGAGATCAAGGAAATGGAAAATGCAATCCAGAAAATAGCATTAAATTATAGACTTTTACCCTCCGATGGCGATGTTTTACAATATAAGTCGAGAACGAAATAACATACTGAGATTCTTTTACCTCAGCAGAGGAAATGTCAGCAACCAATGGAGCAACAGCAGCCGCTCCACCGAGTCTGCTCATGCTTAGGACCTGAATGGCAGGGGAAACAATAGATGAGGGGTGCAACATAATGCAGGTAGCTCAAGTTTTGGCATATATATATATATATATATATATATATATATATATATATATATAGAGAGAGAGAGAGAGAGAGAGAGAGAGAGAGAGAGAGAGAGATGCCTTGACTTGGAATTGAAGGAATTTGACATAATCGATGATTTCGTCTAACATGGAAGCCTTGTCTGTCTGCATTACGCGATTAACTATTTTAACCAACAACTTCCATCCAACATATGATATAAGTGATCATTATTTACAGATTACAATTCACAAAGAACCTTATTAGCGTTAGGAACCAGATCCTGCAGTGACCTCATCCTTTCTGCAATTCTCTCCCTCCGCAACTAGGACAACACCCACAACAAAAAGAATAACAGATGACGATGAACTAAATGAGAACGAGGCTCCAACACTTAATTAGTTCGTCACACATTAGAGTCAGCTGCTTACTCTTTCAGCAATGCTATGCGGATCGGTAGCTTGACCACGTCGAGCTCTCACTCTTGTCCTTGAAGGAGCAGTGCCACCAGAAGCTAGAGTTGCGTTCGTTCCTTGACTCTCTCCTTCATAGTTCTATTTTAGAAAAATACATTTTAGAAGGTGCATACGCTCGCCTCACATACACAAGAGAGGGGTGGGTGGGGGGGGGTGCCTCGATTTTCGGTAGGGAAAGGTGTTGAATTATTATTAACGAAGTGATCTTTATGAGAAGGTAACTTGTCAAAAAGAAAATACTGCTAAATATTAAAAACGTTTCAGAGAGAGAGGAGAGAGATGGTTCTTCTCAAAGACATAAAAGACTAACAAAAACAAAAAAAAAGACATCAAAGAAACACAGGAGGAACAATAAATTCAGGCTGATGATCAACACCTAGAAATGGCTTCTTTTTCTAAGGCAGAAATGACAACGGAAGGTATTCAGACAGATGTTTAAAACCTGATAGTTTTGAGAATATGTGTGAGAGAGAGACCTGAAAATGTTGATTATTGTTTGCTGCACTGCCAACCGCCTGAAACCCATTATACAAATGTTGCCCAGAAGCAGCACCTTTTATACTCTGTACAAATTTATCAGAATTCTATGAACTTACCCAAACATAAGCAAAATCAAGACTAGAAAACAAGAAACGCCAACAAATCAAAATTAAGAAAGATGTTAATCTTACGCTAGTATTGAACGAAGCTTCAACATCTTCTCTCGATCTCTCAACAAGGTGAGAGTCCGGTGAAGAAGAATCGGGGTGACTACCACCCTGGGCCAGACTCAAAGGCAGGTGCGGCAGACTCCCGCCGGCAACATCGTCGACGCAATTCGCCGACGCCGACCGTCGCAATGGTCGAGAGTTCAAGAATTGAGAATGGTCGATTGCCAAATCCGCTGTGTTAAGTTGCAGCACGCCGAGAGGCGGCCTAACACCGGGAGAACTCCTTCCTTCGCCGGAAATCTGGTGTTGACGGAGTCGAGAAGCCAGCATAGTCGGTTCCGTATCGTAGTAAGAACCGGCGTAATGCAGATTCTCCGAAGAGGATTCCTCATTGTTACTAAGGAGAGGCATAGAAAAGAGTTTCAAGCTATTGCTCATGTTGTTCCTGTTGTTTGTGTTAGAAAGAGAATTTGTGAAAGGAGGCTCCGAAATTTCTGCCCACGAGGGAAGGGAAGGAATCATCTGCTCCAAGAAATCATCTTGAGAAACTTGGCGTTCGTGGTGGTTAGGATTTGAGTCTGGGGTTTGATCCTGTTGTTGAATCTCTTGAATGGTGTTGCTGGTTTGTGAGGAATTCATCGATGCGGTATGGTGCTCACTTTGTTACTGGAAGCGGAACGGATGGAGAGAAGATCAGGGAAGGTGACTCCTGCTCATCATAAAGAGAGGTTTCCTAGAGAGAGAAAAACGGCATCTTTTCTCCTTTTCTGTAGCACACTGTCCTGAGGATTTCTTTAATAAATAGACGAATCGTGCGGCTTTCAAAACAAGCAGTTATATATATATATATATATATATATATATATATATATATATATATATATATATATAAAAGAAGCCAGGTTTTTCAACCAAGTTAGCGAAATGTTTTAACAGATAACTGCCATTATGGGATTTTAGCATATGTTTTACTTTACTAATGAATTTAAAGTAGGCAAACGTACTGAAAATATGAATTACCATTTACTGATCTATAATATCGCCGTAGGCGATTTTACATTTCCACTGAAGAGTGAGGAAACCAATAAAATCGTTGGTTTTCGATTTCAATTTTCAGGGTAAAATGGTGGAGTCACAGAGAGAGAGAGAGAGAGAGAGAGAGAGAGAGAGAGAGAGAGAGAGAGAGAGAGAGAGAGAGAGAGAGAGAGAGAGAGAGAGAGGAATGGTAACAAAAATGCTAGTGCAGCACCTAAATTTCTACAGCAAAGGTAGAGAGCTTTGTGTTTCTTCAAAATCGGTGGATGGAGGTAATTTGGCGATTCAAAGTGATCTTAATTCAAGGTTTCTAACACCATGATATGAAAACTTAAGCTTTTCCTGGTAACAAGACTGTGGGTATACAACTAATGTACATAACTGATGAAAATTAAGAATTCAACACCAAGATGTGAGTACCCAAGCGTTCGTTAGCTGGATAAGCTGGGCCTTCTGATTCCGCCGCAAGTGGGGGTTTCTAACCAAGAAGGAGGAGGATGAGACAGAGAGAGGAAAAGACACTAGCACGAGGGGAATGACCCACAGGACTTATTTCGTACTTGGTTATTAACCTATTAAGAAAGGAGATCGGTAGTTATTTCTACCAACCTTGTGATAGACTGGACTTCAAGGGACACATTGCCAAACTTTTATGGAACAGCGATGCATGATCGAGATGCATCGCCTAGCCTCATTAAAATATGATGATGGATGGCTCTAATTCCTTTTTGATTTACATCTCAAACCCACGATAGAATAAAAGTCCTAGTAAATGACCTTCACCCATAAACCTATGATAATTTTTTTTTTTACAATAAGAGGCCGAAGCCTAACACCCATACTCACACATGCACCCCCCAAAGTCAAACTCCATGCTAAAAGCAACGTCACGAGAGTGTTTTGATGGCTTTTTTTGTCGACTCTCCAGCATCCTCGGCAATTCCGATTGACTCTCCAGCATCATTTGCACCAACCCTTAAAGCTTCAGTCAGGTACGCAACAACTGATGAACAAGTACATATGTTTTTTGTGCTTCAAGGTTTCCTCATAGTAGGATTTGCCTGAGAGGAATATCTGCTTGTATACGATTGATATTTTGTTCTCTTGTGTTGCTATGTATTTATAGAACAGCGCCTGCTCCATTTTCTTCTCGGATTCTCTACTGGGCTTTCCTTTTTATAGAGCCCTTATTCAGTCGGTTACTAATAAGCACTGTAATCGCTCGACAGTTTTGGCTAATCATGGCCGTTACGACTTCCTTTACCGTAACCCTTATACAAATAACGGCTGGATGATCAGTCGAGCCATTTCTATGCTGGGATTACCGAGAATGACCATTTATTTCCTTACATCTCTCACTTGGCTATTCGAGCCAAGTGTATTGATATACTAGTTTTCTCTCACTTTTGCAAGAATTTCCTAATAATGTCATTTCATGATTGCTATTGCAATCACCGTTCGTTGTGTGGTTTTTTAACTATACAACAATCAAACATATCTCAAACCCATGTTCGCAACATGTTTTAAGAAAAGATCCTCTGTTATGCCTTTAGTCAAGGGATTTGCCAACATATCATGAGTTGGTACATATGAGATAGATATTTCCTTTCTCATAACCATATATTTAACCATTATATGCGTACCCTTAGAGCTGACAGCTCTACTCTTGATAAGAGTAATTGCTGTGTTGTTGTCACAGTAAATGACAACTGGCTCGTCGGCTATCTTTAGCTTAAAATCTCGTATGAAGCAGCTTATGTAGACGACACTCGTTGCAACCATACAACAAGCCACATACTCAGCTTCCTATATATGCAATGTTACACAACCCTATTTCTTACATCTCGAAGAAATACCACCTCCTCCAATATTTGTCTCGAGGCTTATTTGTTGTCATTTTTGTTCTAAGTAAAGTCAGCATTTGAGTATCCTACCACTTTCAGTTCATCTACTTGAAAACACAATTTCAAGTCTTTTGTTCCTTTCAGATATCTTAAAATCCTTTTTACAATTATCCAATGGTGTCATCTATGATTACTTTGATATATACTCATAAGACCAACAACGAAGCTTATATCAGGTCTTATACACAACATAACATACATTAAGCTACCCACAACTTCTGCATAAGGAACATTAGGCTTATCGTCTCCTTCATTGAGACAATCAACCTTGCTTAGTTTGACCCCTTTTGCAACGGGTGTAATAGCATACTTGCATTCACCCATTTTGAACTTCTTGAGGATATAATCAATATATCTCTCCTAACTTAGGAATACGAGTTTAGATTCTCTATCTCGAGAAATCTTTATACCCAGGATATAGGATGTTTCCCCCATATCCTTCATTTCGAACCTTGAGTTTAACTGGACTTGATTTTGACAATCATCTCATTGTCATTCTCAATCAACAATATGTCATCTACATATAACAATAAGATGACAAAGTGGCTCCTACTGTTCCAGACATATACACAGTGATCAAGCTCATTAGCCACAAACCCAAGTTCAATAATGGCATTTTGAAAAGTCAAATATCATTGGCGAGGTGACTGTTTCAGAACATATAGGGATTTTCTCAACTTATAAACTTTATCTTGTTGGCCTTCAACCGTATATCATTCGAGTTGTTGTATGTATATAATTTCATCTAAATCTCCATTTAGAAAAGTTGTCTTTACATATAACTAATATAAATCTAAATCATAATATGCAAATATTACCAAGATTATCTTTATGGATGCAAATTTCACAACAGGGGAATATGTCTCAATATAATTTATCTCCTCTTTTTGCGAGAAACACTTTGTAACTAACCTCACTTTAAATTTGTCGATCAAACCATCTACCTTATATTTCTTTTTCAAAACCCCATTCAGAGCCTATGACTTTCCTTCCTTTTAGTAAGTCAACAAATTTCCAAACTTGATTTTTCTCATTAGATTCAATTTTCTCATCCATTGCTTTCTCCTAGTCTGTTATTTTTGATGAGTTCATAGCTTGCTGATAAGTGAAGTTATCAGTCAACCCATCTAATTCCACCGAATTAAACATTTCTTCTACAAGATAAGTGTGATAATCCTTTGAGCAGGACAGAGTGGCCCTAGGCCTTTTATCTACTAAAAGTTTCGATTGTTTCAAGAAGGTCTTCTTATGGGTTCAAATGATGATTGATCTAAGTCTACTAGATCATTAGCATACTCATCATTATTTTTCAAGATGTCATTCTTATTATCTTCTAATAATTCAACTTCTCTACTCTCTATCAGTCCGTGGTCCTTATGATAAAACCGACATCCCTTTGAGCCTTTAGGATATCCGATGAATATACATTTCAAGGACCAATTGTCTAGTTTATCTGTAGACTTATCAAGGATCTTTACATAAATAATAGATTCTCACCTCTTGAGATTACCTAAGTTGGGTTTTCTTCCAAACCACATCTCATATGGTGTAGTAAATACAACCTTACACGATACTCTATTAAGTATGTACACTATTGTACTTACTGCTTCTCCCCAAAATATCTTTGGTAGAGAGACATCGATTAACATTAACCTTGTCATATTTAGTAAGGTCTTATTATATCTTTCAGCTACACCATTTTGTTGAGATGTCATTGGCATTGTATTTTGCTTTGAAATACCAAAGTCTTTATAGAATTTAAGAAATTTTATAGAGGTATATTCACTACCTCTATCTCATCTTAAGATTTTGATTGAATACCCCAAATGATTTTCAACTTTCTGCTTATATTCTTTAAAAGCTTCAAGTGACTCAAATTTATGTGCTAGGAGATATAAATATGTATATTTCGAGTAATCATCAATAAATATTATAAAATAAATATTATAAAATAAATATTTTTTCGATGTGACCTTACTCTAAAGAGTCCACATAAATTTATGTGAATGACCTCCAAGAGGGTTGTTGCCCTTGTTGTCTATGTGAAAAAAACTTTTCTTGACATATTTTCTTATATAAAAACTTTACACTTTTTAAAAGTATTTTTCTCAAATCTTGTTAGTAAGTCAAAGTTGGATAATTTTCTCAACTTTTCCAAATTTATCTGCTCAAGGCGTTTATGTCATACATTTACATCAACATTAAATGTACAATCAATATAAGCTGAAGAACTTTCATTCTCATTTACTATCAATTTGAACAATCCATGTTCTATATCAAATTTCCTAGAAAAAATATTTTCCCTTGTTTCTCCATAGTCACCTTCGCAGAAACAAATGTAACCTCAAAACCTTTCTTTACCAAGGCAGGGACCAAAACCAAATTACGTCTTATAGATGACACAATCAATACATCATTTAAAATAACTAGTATGCCTTGTACAAAAATTCTAAAGGACCCAGTATGCAGAACATATGAGAAAATATAATTTCTCATATATACCCGATGTTCTCTTGGGTTTGTACTCGTTTAGATCCATTGCTCCTTTCTTGGTCTTTGAGATATGTCTGATCGCTCCTAAGTTAATCCATCAAGCAGTCATCGGGTGGTCTATGTAAACACATTTTGATATCACGCAAGTTATATCTTGTTTCTCCAATTGTCAGTGTTGTTGATTGTTTTCTCTACTCTTCTTATTGTGTCAATCCCTCTTTTAGTGCCCTATATTTTCATAGCTGAAACACTTGATCAGAGAAGCAGTTTTTTGCATTTTCTTAAAAGATTGATCACCCTTTTTATTATTTTTGTCAATTTTTTTGTTCGATTTATTTCTCCTTTGATTGGGTTTGGAACTAGATCCTATCTCATCTTTATTACTAACAAATTTTCTTTTTTATTTTTACTCGTGTGTTATTCCTCAATTGCTTGTTTCAGGGTCAATTCTGAAAAGTTGATTTTAGACCATAGTTTAAGAGCAATAGTGACCATGTTCTGTGACGGGGGAAGACTGTTCAATATTGTGGATATCTGCATCAGTTCTGGAATGCCCGATTTTGCCACAATTAGGTCTTTTGCCATTAACAACATGTGATTTACATATCCTATATTATCCACATCCTTCATTTTAAAGGAATTATATTTTTGTAGTAACAACTGAACATGTAGCTTGGTAGTTGTAACATAATTAACTGTTATTAAATAAAATACTCTTTTGTGGTCTCGAATTCCTTAAAGACCCTAATCAAGTTATCCTCCATGTACATCAATATAACAGTTCTTGCTATTGTATCATCTTTAAGAAATATATTTGTTGCTCTATTGCATCTGGTGGTGGCGGATGTACAATTTCTTTTAAAACATACTCTACACCTTGAAGTGTTAGAATGAGCAATATCCTTATTTTTCATGTTTGAAAGTTTAAACCATTTAATTTTTCCATCTTTCCCAGTTTCGACACATATATTCTAGAGTTTATTTTTTTGTGTTTCGAATTTTAACAATTAGATGATCTAAAAAGAAAATATTCACCAAGCAACAAACTATAAATAACATAATTCTAATTAACACGGTGCATAATATCCCAAAATTGAGCTAAAAATAACTCATTTGTAATATAAAAACAAGTTTGGATAAATCCGTAATTTTTTTCCAAAACACCAGGGGTAAAGCTATAATTTTATTTATTTATCTGATTTTGTAATTTTCTAGAAAGGCCAAGGATAGAACAGTAAAATCGATATTTGATATTTTTAAAACTTTGTCACTGATCAGGAGTAAAAGTATAATTTTGCCCCTAAGTTTGAATCTATAATTTTCTCAAAAAGATTGGGATAAATCTGTCTTTTGATACAATGATAATACTATAAATGTTTAATAAGTAAGAGTAGGAAAGTAATTTAATCTCTCAGTTTTTTGTAATTTTAATAAAGTACAAGAGGGAAAAACTTACTTTTTGCATGAATAAGGGCAAATTCATGTTTTTATCTGAAAATATCTAGATATTTTGGTAATTTTATCCGATGATAGTTTTGAAATGATATAAAACTGGTAAGGGTAGAATGGACTTTTTAGTCCATTGCTCGAGGTGGTTTTCCTCGGGTATAAATACAGAGGAGTGAGAGTTAGAGAGAAGCGGGAGGGCAGCCAGCTACCTTTCCTCCACTGCTTCCTGTCCTACGGCTACTCGCTGGCCTTCTGGTTGAGGTTCTGTAGTTGGTTCTCCTGTGACCGTCCTCTAACCTTTTGGTCGAGGTTTTACCGACGTTTTCCTATGACCGCCCTCTAGCCTTCTAGCCAAGGTTCTGCAGATGATTTTCCTATGATCGTTAATGGTCGTCCGCCAACCTTCTTCTCTTGTCCTTTCTCTCTAGGCTCTTGTCACCTTCTTGTCACCTTCTGCTCTATCTTGACTTGAGCTTGTTGTTTGCCGTCTCTATCCTATCTGGACTCAGGCTGATTGTTTGCCGCCTTTGCCCTGTCTCAATTCAAACAGGTTGTTTTCGCCTCTACCCTATCTCAACTCAGGTAGACAATTTGTCGCTTTTGTCCTATCTTGATTGAGGCAGGTTATTTCCGCTTCTACCTTGTCTCGACTTCCGCTTCTACCTTGTTTCGACTCAGGTAGGTTGTTTCTGCCACTATTGAAACTTAGAACAGGGAGTTTTCTTTCTTTGTCTCTTTTTTTTTTGTTTCTTAATGCACACCTTATTGTAGGGATAAACCAGGTTCTGATACCATATGATTGCTTTTTTCGTCGACTCTCTAGTATCTTCAACGATTTCGGTCAACTCTCCGGCGTCCTCTACACCAGCTCTTAAAGCTTCAGTTAGGTATCCAGTAGCGTATGAACATATACGTGTGTTTTTTGTGTTTTAAGGTTTCTTCACAATAGGATTTGCCTAAGAGGAATATCTGCTTGTATACAATTGATGTTTTGTTCTCTTGCGCTGCTCTATATTTATAAAGCAACACCTGCTCTATTTTTCTCTCAGATTCCCTACTAGGCTTTCCTTTTTTGGAGCTCTTATCCGGTTGGTTACAGATAAGCACCGTAACCGCTCAACGATTTCGGTTAATCATTTTTCACAGATAACGATTGGATGGCTAGTCCAACCGTTGCTATGCTGGGATTGTCGAGAATAGTCATTTATTTTCTTACATGTTTTGTCGTTAAGCTAACACTCTCAGTGCACTTATGATAGGTTTTAGCTTGTAAAGAGAGATGTGCATGGGACTTGAACCCAAAGACAAAGCTAGGATAAAAATCTTAAAAGCACCATGACATTATCACAACTGGGGCTAAGAAGCATTTTCTTTGAGGTATATGGACCGTGAGGGGGGGGGGGGGGGGGGGGTTGTTTAGCTTGAGAGGCCCTTTGCATTACGCTACCTCCCCTTGAGGCCTTGAAGAGCATCTCTATCATGCAATGGTGCTTCATACTAGATGATTTCAACTACTAAACAAATGATATATCCAAAGGAACCAACACTATCATTCAATGATAATTTGAATTGGGCTCCTCCATATGTTTCTGTAAAGAAAATAGGTAAGTACACCTGAATTAATGTTTATTTAATGAACCTCTCAAGAAAGAGGGTTTTAAGTTTACACAACCTTTTTTATAAGGCTGAGATAAGAATGAATTTGGCAACAAGGCCAACAACTAGTTGACTAGCCATTGGCAGCATGCTATCAATATTATAATATTGCCCCTGTTTGTTGCATAAAAGGAAGAAATAAAAGGGAATTGCATCTTATATATTTTTAACACCCACTCAAACTGATAGTGATCGCACTGAGAGTTTGCTAAAAATCAAAATCGTGAAGCTGAGAGTGACGACTTGGTAAAAACATATGTAACTCAATAAGATAACTTTTGTATTCGGCCTTGAAACTCTCCGATGCTTTTCTTTTCATTTCTTTCCTAAAGTCCATATCTTTATTTTAATAACTACAACATAACTTATGAATACAACCTCAATGAAAATATTAAGATTACATAACTAAAATAATACAAATTTCAAAACTAACTTCCTAATTTTAAAAACATAAAACAAGATTCTAGGATTTCAAAAATGTTTTTGAAATATTTTGCTCAAAATATAAGAAAAAGTTTCTTTAGTAGAAAATATTGATCATATAAGTAGAATTGTCTAATATGATAAATAAGTTCATGAGTCAAGACAAACTCGTAATATAACAAAAGGCCAAGATATATTAATCTGATAAACAAACACCAACTAAGATTTAAGGCTAAACTCGAACTATCCATAACAAGCTTTAAGGCTAAGCTCAAACCCGAACTTTAAGGCTAAGCTCGAACCATCCATAAACAAATTTTATTATTAAGCTCAAACCCGACTTTAAGGCTAAACTTGAACCATCCATAACAAGCTTAAGGCTAAGCTTTAAGACGAAACTCGAACCATCCATAAGAGAATCATGAGAAGAGAAACTTAAAGGAACAAGTCATTACAATTCCATCAAAACACCACCTTAAATAACTCACATGCCTAAACATGACTCTATGAATCCAAGGATTAAAAAATCTAACAAGATGATCAAAATTTGGTATTTAAGTAAACCATCTATAAAATTAATTTGATAAAATCTTTTTCAACATAAAGAAAGTTTATCTTCACATAATAAATACAATATTTGACATTTTTAATATCCTCAAATATTTTGACTGATATACAAGTTTTTGAGGAGTGACCCTTTTAATCAATATCACTCATATAAAATGCTCAAAATATACCAAAAAGCTAGATGAGATAGTCAATAGTCAAAGTAAGACTCATTTTATGTATTATTTTCGAAGAACTTTATGCATAAAAGTTATCCATGCTCTTTGAAAAACAACTACCTCCATCAAGAACAAGATATCAAATAACAATAAATGTATCTTCAAATATTGATTGATATCCAATCAATAACGAACAACATATAAGATGTCATAATCCCAACTGAAACACCTTAAAACAAAGGTCTTCAACAAACAAACAATACTAGTGACATGTAGCTACAACACAGAGATCTTAATTATATAAAGATGCAACTTATTCTCTAACAAATAATACAGTCTCGTAAATGAGACATCAAACAATTGATATGTCAAATGTTAAAAAGAAACAAGTTGGAAAGCGCACACCTAAATTGCTTATGTTCAAATGTGGATAGAAAAGGCATTCTCATAAATAATAAAAAACAAAGAGCATTTCCTCCACCACCTTAACTAATAAAGTTAATGATAAGAACGTGGATAATACAAATCCATAGTTCAGGTATGAATATTGAGAGACGGAGCCCCACGAATCCGATCTAATCATCCTATCTTCCTAATTCCCTAATTGAGTCATAACAAGGTCAAACATCTTTCTCTTTCTCTCACCCGCCTTGATCATCAGTCATGGCGGTGGATCATAAGAAGACAATTTGTCGATGCCTTTGCCATTAGCCACCGCATCCTATCAGTTGGCACCTCACATCCAACCCACCTCTCGTCCAAAGTGAAGGACTGACTACACACACTATCAACATGGCCTCAAGGGCTACTTCACTACTCTTCCTAATGCTTCTTTCCCACTTTATCCCGTTGGGAAATCCAAACCTCATCGGTGACAAGGTTGCGCTCCTCGCCTTCCAGTCAACCGTCGACACGTTTCTCATGTGTAGCCAGTCGGACCTGATGTCGTGCTCCTAGTAGGGCATGAAGTGCAGCAACGGCCTCACCGCACTACGTACTCTCAGCCTTCGGTGGAACGCTCTCTCTGGTTCACTTCTGCCGGACTTACCGACCTTCGCAACCTCTACCTCCAAAAGAACCACCTCTCTGGCACCATCTCACTGGCGATCTTTGGCCTGCCAAAGCTCGTTAGGCTCAATCTCGCCGAAAACAACTTCAGCGAAGAGATTCCTTCCTCCTTCAACAACCTCACTCGTCCCGACACGTTGGGGCTCGAGTCCAATGCTTTCGTTGGACCCATTCTGAATCTCAATCTCACAAATCTCGTCACCGGCTAGTTCAATTGGTTCAACAGATCGATTCTAGCATTGTTCTCCCGGTTAGACTCTAATACAACCTTTATTCAATTAACCTCTCAAAAAAGAAGATTTTACATAAGGCTTACATTTATAGAAAGTTTATACAACCCTTTTATAGGGCTGAGATAAGAAGGAATCTCGCCAAGGGCTACTTGACTAGCCGTTGGCAGCATGCTACCAATATTACAATACTGCCCTTGTTTGTTACCGTAGGCATAAAAAGAAGAAATAAAAGAGAATTGCATCTTATACATTTTTAACACTTTTGTGCCTCTAAGTCTTTCAACTTTAAATAGATATTTTAATTTGATTTATTTTAGTATAATATGGTAAGAATGTTAAACTTATATTAGTCAAAATGATTAATTTAAATGTTGATTCTTCATTCCATACAAAATGATGGTTTTTCATGCTAATAAGTTTTGAGGCATTGTGAACCATTGATCATTTATGCTCTTAAAGACCTTCCATGAAAGCACAAGAGCAAAAGCTCACCTGGCTAAGGGTTGACTCACAAGTTATAACCATTGGTTTGATACCTAGGGAGTGCATCTGGCTGTGGCCTTCTCATTGTCCTTTCCTTACCTTATCTATCTACATCTTTTCTCACACTAAGTAGGGTCGGTTAGAGGGTGCAGTACGGGGACTTTCTAAGAGGTCACCCAATTCTAGTACTATTCTCGCCCAAGCATGCTTAATTTCAAATCTCCGGGATTGGATCGGGTATATGCTCAAAATGTCTTACCCCTTCCAAATATTGTTTCATTTATATGAACTAGTTAGATCCCATAATAATGTATCATCCATCGGATTAACGCATTACCGGTGTAAGTGGAGGCTCACAGGAGCGCGCAAGAATGTGTCTGTACCGTGTTTGGATTACTTCTTCATAATTCAAACAAGAAAGAGAAAATGAACATAGCAGAGATGTATAACAGGCTAAAATACATTAGATAACTGAAAGGAGGTTTGAGTTGATGAATTAGAAGTTCAATGCATTTGGACTAACTAATGTATCTATACCAAATAAGGTGTTTAATACATCTAATCCAGATTTTTTTATCAGCATAGATCACTGAGTTCTTCGCAAAATTGATATAAGTTTTGACTTTCCTATGTTTTAAATGGATATAATTTTGCTTTGGCACTAAAATGGTTTAATGAATAATTTGACTTTCCTATGTTTTGGATTGTGGCACAGTGTGAGAAAGAAAGAACCTCTCATGGGATTCCATTTCAACAAACATGATTCAATAATTCTTAGGAATTCAAGCAAACAAGTTTCATAATTCCCAAGAATTTAATCTAATGGCTTAGCGATTTGATCTCACTTAGTGTAAGAAAAAATAAACTCGTATTTCGTAAAAGTCCATTCCAAGGAGGCAATCGAACATGAGAAATCACTCCATTCTTACACAAGCGAACGTTTTCGTGCCTGAATTCTTATAAGATACTTGGGAATTGGAATTCCCACATGAGAAGATGTTGATTGTAAACAGACTAGAAGATGAGAATTCTTAAACTGGAGACCAAGTGAGAATTTGAGTTATAGGGTAACACCGGGTCCTCTTTCCCTCAAATTGACTCCACCCCAAATGCACCCCCAAACTTTCAAGTACTTTGAACTAATTGTAGGTGCCACTATAAGGAGGTAAAACCCTCTCTCAAATAAATTTTCACTAGCTTTTTTTTGGGTACAATGGGGAGGCCGGAGCTATATGCACGCCTTGTGAATTGAACTCATGGCCTTCAACTTGTGAGTTGATGTCCTAACCAGGTGAGCCTGTGGTGGACCAACTTTAGGGCAAGGTGAATCATGCACCTTACCTAAAATCTGAAAATTTCTTGAGTTTGTTATTGTGTAGGAAATACAAATGCTTTGTTGATGTGAAACAAAGTATACTTTATTCTAAATTCAAGTGCACCTCACCGCTAAAAATTCGTGAGTCCACCAATGAGGTGAGTTATTGCTTGTGCAATAGCTTCTTTGGCACAAGGAACTGCAATTATCCTGGTTGAGTAGAAAGCCTTTGAGTTGAAGGTCCGGAGTTCGATACTCGGGCTGTGAGTCTCTACCTAAACCAGCTTGCGTATATGAAAAGGGTGACCCTTTGCGCATTAATACCACTAATACATGATAATGTGATGCAACTTCATTCATGGTTTTGAATAAAAATAGTTTTTTCAGGACAATTTCAATGCCTACTGTTTTTTATCTGCTTCATGCGGACACCAGATGGCAAAGACGAGTGGGGTAGATTTCTAGATGAGACAGTAAAGGCTCCCTTGCTAGTTTATGAACTCTGATATATATATATATATATAGATAGAGAGAGAGAGAGAGAGAGAGAGAGAGAGAGAGAGAGAATAAAAAATAATGTGAAGGGGTTTCACCAACAGCTGGCAAGATTGAAGAGTGAGAATTAAATTGGAAAGTCTAATCAAACTTAGGGAAGTTAAAGCATAAATTAAGATGAAGATCCTCCATGTCAGCCTCGTCATTCAAAGTCCTTGCAAGTGACTGACTTGGCGATGAGATGATGATAAATATGCTTTCTCAAAGCTAGTTATTTATATAAATATTGTGGCTGCCTTTGTAACTTATTAAACAATGCAGTGCCACATAAATATACAACCGAAACTGCAGAAATTTATTCTTTTATTTATTCAGAAATAATTATTTTTTACAAATTGAAGGGAATAATTTAAGACAGATGATTGGTAAAGGTGAGCACGTCGTGGATACTAGATTAGAATCTTCGGTGTGACAGAAGCCTTTCTTTTCTAAAGCTTGAGAATCTCAAAGGCATTAACTTTGTACCCTTTCTCTCTCTCTCTCTTCATATATATATATATATATATATATATATATATATATATATATATATATATATTATAAAAGGTGGATTTTGCACATAGGATGATATGAGACCAAAATTAGAATAAAAATGTTTTGGCCTTCATCGGTCTCTAACGGTTAGACAAAGCCATGATCACGACCTAACTTCTTCTGACAGATTCTTAATCGACATTTGATATCAATAATTAATATTGAAAAAATAAGATCATGTTTTATTGTTTCTTTCTAATGCCGGAGACATGACATTCAATACGAAAGAAGGATAAAATTAAATGCTTTGGAAGCTCGAGATCATGATGTTCAACATGAATGAAAGATCATTGTTGAATTAGAATGCAGGATATTGATTGAGCTTAGTTGTAAAGGAAGGCATAAACCAGTATAATTCTTTACGAATAATCATAAAAAAAATAAAAAACTAGAACTCACAAAACAAAACGGGTTCTTCTTATCAATGGTTTTCTAAGCTGACCTCTTTAATTTCAATTGAAGTAGTGGCAGTTTACATTGTGCTGAGGTAGGGTGTGTGCCGCACACAAATTGAACAGGGAACATTAAAAGAACGATTCAGTGGGCTATAAGAGCCCTTAGTACAACCGTGGGCTATTCACTACATCATAAATTGTCTAGACAGGGCACTTAGAGGTAGAGAAATAAGAGATATCAAGACAACTATGTAAGAGAGGAGCTCCCTTTCTATTAGGGATGGCAATGGAGTCGGGTGGGGCAGGTCTTCACTCCACCCGCACGGGCCCCGAACTAAACACCTCTTATTAGACTCTGCCTAGGGGGTTATGGGGAGGGGATTCCCCGCTCTCTGCGAGACCCATCTCAAACAGAATAGATTTGGGGAGTGAAAACAAAAATGGGGATGGAAAGAGCAATGAAATCCTGATCGGGTAGAGATGGGGATAGCATGTCTCCGCCCCGTGAACCCGACCCCAACCCCTCCTCCCATTGATTTTAAAAAGTTGCATCTATTTAAAAATAAAACAAACTATGAGAGAAAATAAATAAAATGAATTCACGAACTCATAGTCATTCCACACAGTTCATCCGTAATAATATGTTCAAATTTAGATACATTTTCCATAAATAATAATTCCTATTTATATATAAAAATGAGCTCCAACATGTATTTGATGGGTTTCCACGAGGACTTGTGAGGACATGGGGATGGAGATGAAGGCTTCTTGGTCTCCGTCGTGGGAATGGGGACGAAACTTTGATCCCCGACCCGCTCCGCCCCACTCCATGGGTCATGGGGATCAAACTATGCACCCGCCCCACACCCACCCAAGTATACCCACCCCACTTCAATTCAACCTATAAAAAGATAATTAAAAAGATTCAATTAATATCATAATTTTATAAAAAACCATATAATATGCTCTATATATACTTTGTGTGTGTACATGTTTATATTTATCAGAACGGTTTTATCTTAAACCCTACTCCTCTCCACCCTGCTTGCGAATTTTCTCCGTCTCGATCCGCCCCATAGTGGGGCGAGTTTTCTTTCTGAGAACCTATCCAGGGCCGGGGGCGGGGCGGATACCCTCAAGACTGGTAGAAATTGCCATTCTTACTTTCTACTACTGATTGTATCACAGTGGGCCATTTTCTCTGCCCTAAAAGATTTTCTAGGTCTGCCACCGTTTTGTGCAACTGCTTCTTTGTAATATGAAAAAATGGATTGACCAAGGACCATCTTGGTTCCACTGGTAGAAGAGAAGAATAACGCATATACTATGCTTAATATTCTTCTTAGAAGATTAAACAAACCTATGAACAGATCAAGTTCGATTGTTTTTCATATGTGGTGACCAAATTAAGCAGCATGAAGGCATATATTCTTCAAAAGCATAATGTATATAGTAAATTAACAATCAAGGGACAAGAGTTGGATGCCTAATTCATAAGCAAAAAACATAAGAAAATATTCAATTTACTGCTGCTAGTCAGGCAGTCAAGGGTTTGATTTTATGGGGGCTACCCACTTACTCAACTCGATGCTCGAAATAGGTCCTTCCGGCTGAGGGTCCGAGCGGTATGTCGGGTTGTTCAACCCATCTAAAAGTGGTTTTTCTCAGTCATACATCAGAAAAATAAGGGTTTAAGATGTGAGAGAAAAATAGGTGTAATTAGGGTCAGACCTTATGATTTTAACAATTGAAGACTTAGATGAACCTCCCTTAAATAAAACTCATTAATGAAAGTCAAAACAAGGGAATAAATACCATTGCAATAATTGAAACATAAAGAATATGTGCCAAGGATTTTTCTTATGGGAAAGGTGCTGAACTTGTGTTGCATTTGGTTTAGATTATATTTGTTCTCTTAAACTCCCTCTAAATAGCACCATTGTTGGCTGATATTTTCAGTTTATCACTTTGTTGGTGTTGATACACTCACCATCTTCTGCTACTGCACAAACAAAAGCTTTACAAATTTTTAATGGAGGGCAAGCCAACCAATGTCATTTATATTACTGCAGAATATTCCATTTTGACCTTGAAATACAGCACACACACACACACACACACACACACACACACACACATATATATATATATACACACACCTTCTTTCCCTTGAACGCATGAGTGCATGCAAGCAAAAACCAAGGAGTTGATTGACATAAGAGAACCACGAGACACATGGTATTGGTTCAATAAATAAGCCATTTCATTGACGTGGTGAATTCCAAGCTGCCTAACGCTCATCTTGCCTAGCTGGTTCCAAGTCTAACGGCAGAATGTAAGGGGAACAAAACCTTGCACCTAATGTATTCCGCGTTTGTGTGTGCGAGTGGCCATCATGTTTCTTGACTTACGGCACATTTACAACTATGGCTGCCACAAATGAGCTGCAACCTCTTTGGTCTTTTTGTGGTGATCTAATTTGAGCTTACTACACACACACACACACACACATATATATATATGTATGTATGTTTACTTGCTTTATTCTTGAAAATCCCAACCATCCATCTTAAGGGAGGACGGTGGAGTTTAAAAGTTAAAAAAAGTAAATATGTAGTTTTTATTGTGTACTTAATTCACACACACACACACACACACACACACACATATATATATATATATATATATATATATATATATATATATATATATATATATATATATATATATATATACTTTTAGCTTTTGAACTCAACCATTCATGTTAAAAGATGGATGCTTGAGATTTTTCAGGATGGCTAAGCTTATAAAGTGGCGAGCTTATTAAACTCACTACATATATATACATATACGTATACACACATATATATAACGGCAGAATGTAAGGGGAACAAAACCTTGCACCTAATGTATTCCGCGTTTGTGTGTGCGAGTGGCCATCATGTTTCTTGACTTGCGGCACATTTACAACTATGGCTGCCACAAATGAGCTGCAACCTCTTTGGTCTTTTTGTGGTGATCTAATTTGAGCTTACAACATATATATATATATATGTATATATATATATATATATATGTATATATATATATATATATGTATATATATATATATATATATATATATATATATATATGTATATATATGTATATATGTATATATATGTATATATACATATATATATGTATATGTGTATATATGTATGTATGTTTACTTGCTTTATTCTTGAAAATCCCAACCATCCATCTTAAGAGAGGACGGTGGAGTTTAAAAGTTAAAAAAAGTAAATATGTAGTTTTTATTGTGTACTTAATTCACACACACACACACACATATATATATATATATATACTTTTAGCTTTTGAACTCAACCATTCATGTTAAAAGATGGATGCTTGAGATTTTTCAGGATGGCTAAGCTTATAAAGTGGCGAGCTTATTAAACTCACTACATATATATACATATACGTATATACACACATATATATAACGGCAGAATGTAAGGGGAACAAAACCTTGCACCTAATGTATTCCACGTTTGTGTGTGCGAGTGGCCATCATGTTTCTTGACTTACGGCACATTTACAACTATGGCTGCCACAAATGAGCTGCAACCTCTTTGGTCTTTTTGTGGTGATCTAATTTGAGCTTACTACATATATATATGTATATATATATATATATATATATATATATATATATGTATATATATATATATATATATATATATATATATATATATATATATATATATATATATATGTGTATATATATGTATATATATATATATATATGTATGTGTATATATATGTATGTATGTATGTTTACTTGCTTTATTCTTAAAAATCCCAACCATCCATCTTAAGAGAGGACGGTGGAGTTTAAAAGTTAAAAAAAGTAAATATGTAGTTTTTATTGTGTACTTAATTCACACACAACCTCTTTGGTCTTTTTGTGGTGATCTAATTTGAGCTTACTACATATATGTATATATATATATGTATATGTATATATATATATATATATATATATATGTATATGTATATATGTATATATGTATATGTATATATGTATATATGTATATGTATATATGTATATATGTATATGTATATATGTATATATGTATATGTATATATGTATATATGTATATATATATATGTATGTGTATATATATGTATGTATGTATGTTTACTTGCTTTATTCTTGAAAATCCCAACCATCCATCTTAAGAGAGGACGGTGGAGTTTAAAAGTTAAAAAAAGTAAATATGTAGTTTTTATTGTGTACTTAATTCAAACACACACACACACACACACACACACACACACACATATATATATATATATATATATACTTTTAGCTTTTGAACTCAACCATTCATGTTAAAAGATGGATGCTTGAGATTTTTCAGGATGGCTAAGCTTATAAAGTGGCGAGCTTATTAAACTCACTACATATATATACATATTCGTATACACACACATATATATTATATGGTGTGTGTGAGATGAAGATATACTAACCTAACTAATAAGATGGATGCACCCAGTGTCATCAAGATAATAGATCCTACCTAAGATGGCATGACGCTCTTGGGATCGAGTATCATGTGATTGAATCAGATCATAGGATCCTACCTTATCTATTCTTTTTTTGAAAGTGAATTTATATTTAATATAAAGTACATTTTCCTATTCAATAAAACAATTCATATGATGCCATGAACAAAATGCTTCAATTTTAGTGAGAAAAAGGATACAATACATTGTAAACTTGGCACATTCTTTAACTTAAAGAACATATACATGTAGACACACGACATGCAAGCACACACACTATATATAAATAAAAATAATAATAACTGCATAATGTATTTCAGTGTGTAATCTTGCATAAACATATCCATCATTCGATCTTTAAGATTAACGATAGAGATTTGAATTAAAAGTACCATCATACTTTTGTACTTCACATTTAATGCACCATCACAAAGTAATTCAAACCTCATCATTAATCTTAAAGACGAAATTCTCAAAGATCGAACAATAGAAATGTTTTAATAAGATCATATAGTTACCACTTCCTTTGTATGTATATATTATATAAATGTACAAAGCATGATAGATTTTGTGTTTAGTGCAATGAAGAACACACCCTTCCCCAGCGATGTGCTTTCTTGGAAGCCAACTGAAATCGGATTTTGGTACATATAGTAAAACAACTAAGAGAAAAGGAGGTGTCTTTGGAAGACAGTGCCTTTGTTAAGCTGTTTAGTTTAGGTGGTGAGAGATAGTTAGGATGGTAGGACTCTAAAGATCTTAAGATCAAGATCGAGATCCTAGCAAGTTCTTACACATTGAGATCCTTAATACCGAGATCGTTCAACATTTAAAAGTTCTTAAGATTTTAAGATCTAAATCCAGATCTTGAACAACAAAGAATTCGCCAATCTTCGGCTGGTCGAGAGTTTCACTTCAAGCTAGGGTTAGTTAGACTGCTACCAGGCATGGCTCCGGCTAGGCGCGAAACTCGTACCCGGAACTTAAAGCTTCTTTAGAGTCGAACCCCTGTCAAAGAGAGTGACATCTCCTGGTGCTTAGACAGCTTAAATTTAGCTTAGAAAGAATTTCGTGTTTTTAATAAAAATTAAATAAACACTAGAGTTTCTTTAGTTTAATCGAGCAAACTTGTGTTTGGTTTGTTTAGCTTGCAAATCATGGACTAAGGTGCACCAACGTTAAGGTAATCCTTTGAAACACTCTGGTATTGCTCTTGACGCAGAAGGGAAACAAAGAATCCAAAAACATGCACCATGTCCATAAGGGTGGAAATCAGGTCAACAGGTCAGGTCGCTTTTGGGTTCAGGTCCAAAGTAGGACAGTCAACCATGTCCAAAAACATGCACCCATGTCAAAATAGGCATGGCCTGGAGGCCGGCCCATAGGGCCAGGTGTTGTATGTATATATATGTAATAAAAACTATGTATATATATAAGTATATAATATACATATATACATACATGTAATAAAAATATTATATATATGTAATATATACAATATATATACACAAACACACAGATACATATATACATCAATCAAGAAAACTATACACATTCATAATATATACAGACACACACACACACATACATATATATAAAGCAGCCTGGCCTTGTGGGCTGGCCTGGCCTGGCCCGTATTGACATCTCTAAACCTGTTTGGGTCCTAATACTCAACTACGACACTGAAGAGCGTATATGCACACACACATATATTTGTGTGCACTTATGTGTGTGTTATGTGTATATGTGCAGTGTATAGGCACTTATGCACAGTATACGCACACATATATCGGTTTGGTTTGGGTGGTCTGCCTCATATTCAACCTCACTTTTTTCTCGGGTCACTTCAGAACGACCCAGTCCCAATTCTGTGTGCCTCAGTGCCAACCTAGACACAAATTTCTTTTTTGTTGGGTTGCCAGGTAGCGTCTGAAATTCCCACCCTTACCTTTATCATTCTATAAAAAAGAAACACAGTGGATTACCTGATTGATCCATCAGAAAATAACATAACCCAAGGCAGAAAATTGCATGTTTAATCTTTGAAGCAGCTTAAAATATTTCATTTGATCATGATGATCATCTGTAGTTCGAGCTCGTGTAGCCTGATATTATGTATTTGATTGTATTCTCAGAAGCATTTTCTAGAAAACAAGTCATAAGCAAGCGCAGGACAGCTGAAACAACTGATTTATAACTCTATTCAGAAACACACACAATCACAGAAACCAATTCACGTTTCAAGAGAAAGAAGAAGACGAGATTTTATGCGTTTCAAAATAAGGCTTAGTTTTGGATTGGAGTTTCCTTTGAAGTTGAATGCTGGTCAGCTTTTTACCGTGCAAGCCCCATGGAGCAAATAAAATAGAGTAACATAAGCATGCACTACACAGATTTTACGTGGAAAACCCTTTGAAGGGAAAAACCATGGAAGAGCTTCGATCCACTAATTTCAAATTGTTACAATGTCTTTTGACAGTTGCTAGCATGAGCTAGAAGGAACAAAGAATAATGCTTGATCAGTTATTTTGCCAAGATCTTTTTACCAGTCTTTTAACTTTGATTCCATCATATTTTTCCTTTAAATATGAGATTATTTTCATAAGGGCTTTGCCTTTCCATATCAAAGGTTTCTTAGCCATCTTCCTAAGAAAGCCAACATATAGACCTATTCCCATCTCTGTATATGTGAGAGCATCTCCAATTCTCGAAGCTCATCAAGAGCTTAATGATATCATCTACCACTTCTTGATCTTCTGTCATTGAGAGGCCATAATTCAGTCGACAGGTTATTAATTAAGATGCTGTTATCTCCTTCGATCCACAACTTCTTCCATTCATGTTCATATACCAAGTGAATCCCTCTATATAAAGCTAGTATCTCTGCTCTCAAAGTACTCACACTTGGGTCGATGGGCTCGGTGAAATCCAATAAAAATTACCATTATGATCCTTCACTAAACTCCCGATACTAGATCTTATAGGAGGGCTCATCTTGTGTGATCCATCGAAATTTAGCTTCACCCATCCTTTTGGGATAGATATGAGACCAGCATTCCATGACTGTCATACGTTGATGACTCAAATTGAAAAAGAAACTGTTAGCATAATATAATGGACTTATCCGTATGAATCAGCTGCTGAATTCAATTCTTGACCGACGTTGTTTTTCAACAAGAATATGTCGTTAGAACTGTAAATATCAAATTAACATGAAGTCTCATATAAACCACAATGTGAATTCGTTTATTAAAAAGATATTTTGAATCAAAATACAAACAAACTACATTTAAAATAACATTCTAATAAAATAAAATAAAAACTGATTTCATGACTGTCTTTGTCTCCTCACTTATATATAACAGGGGCGGACCCACGGTTGGGCGAGGTCCCAAAATCTGGAAAATGTAGAGGGGCTATTGCAATTTTAGAAAAAAACTAAACTTTGTCGCACCTAAAATTTTGAAAAATAAAGGTAAGGAATAACAATTCGTGAAGTTCAGCCATTAAATTGTAAAATTTAAAACTTAACCAGATTTGGATCCTTACAAATAAGAACTCAAACCCACAAATAAATTCAAACCCCCCAAAAAAGATTAGAGTTTACAATTCTAATTTCTACTCTTTACTGCCCTCTCACATCCTGCGCATCAATCCCCATTACCATCCATTCACTCATGCCACAAAGACAGTGAATCTAAAGTCCTCAAGTAGATTTTAGAAAGATATCAAGGTGAATGATTTTTAATCTATAAGTGATTCTAGTTTTTCTTCTTCTTTTTGTCTTGCTTTTTATTGAGTCGATTTAGTGTGATAAGAACACGTATTTAGAAGCTAAAATAAGAGCCACCTTTTATCCCAAATTTGAGAATGAGAAATCTAACAAAGAGGTATTCTTCCAAGGAGCAAATCACCTTCATGTCGATCAGTCGATGCATAATATAAAGCATGATTTTTGTAACCTTAATAATTAAAAAGAAAGAAAAGTAACTCATTATTTCTTTATAGATTTGGACAAGAATGATAGAGATGGTCTCTAAGGGGCTGTCGACTATGTAGGTGGGTGTCAAAAATGCGATAAGTCTAAAAATTTCATTATTAATCCTTTCATCTTTTGTGCATTGCGGTATCATGTTCAATGTTGCTTTTTATGGTGATATAAGTTGGTTAAATTATTTATGTTGTAGACTTGTAGTCCTATTACTGCTAACTTCTTTTTGGCCGTATTTTGTCACATATTCATCTGGCTTTTCATGTATGTTGGACATGATTCCTTTGATGGTCGAGCTTATATCAAGAACAGCTAAGGGAATCTGTATGATGAATTCCATGTTCCCTGAGTGTAATCATTTTCTAAACTTTTTTGTTTTTTATAATTGTCACGATGAACGATACTTGGTATGGTTTCTTATAAGTTGTTAAATAACCTCAACGGAAGCATTAATTTTTTGCCAGATATACTATTGTTGGTGTTTTTGTTATTGGCAAGTGTTTGATTGATGTTGTTTGTGCTTTTAATTTTGGTTTATTCTTTTATAGTTTTGTTTATGCATGTTCATTGGTTCAATGTTTTCCTTTTCATTTACCCTCTTTTCAGCATAGTTTTATTGCAAAGAAGTTTTTTGTGTTATTGTATATCTTGCATAACTGTTAAAGTTTTATTTTTCTTAAAAATGAGGCTTCTTTCTTTATTCAAAAACAATTAAATAAGTTATTAATCTGAATTTTATATGATGATTCTCTCTTGATATTAAAGTTATTTATATTTCATTTGATGTTAATGTTAACGGTTAAGATATTGACATTATCAGCAAATTTTAAAGGTGTCAATAGTGTTATAAGATTATGTTACAAAATCAATTAATCAAGTACGTGAAGATTTTTTAATAATATTATTTAAAATAATATTATGAATAAGTAAATAAGCAAATATATATATTGGATGCTTAGTCATAGTCCAGTGGATGTATTGAGTTTGACTGACATGTTTCAATAAATATTTTTCCACTAAATGTTGAGAATCGTAGCATGCATGTGGAGATTAACGAACCACTTATCGTTTAGTTTTCCCTTTTCTTGAGGGAAATCTTTTTTTGGTGGTTTACCAAATGACTGGTTTTAATGTGGTAGACCAATGAAGGAAATAGTTGGTTCGCTGCAAATGAGACTGCAGAGCAAGCATTTTTTACCAAAAAAAGAAATTCGTACGCACCTTTTCGTGTTCATGACTCTTTCTCTTCTACGCACATGTTTTATCATGCATATGCTAACTCAAAGTTCAAGATGAAAATGGTAAAGCTTGTCAATCACCTGGTCTGTGAAAGCAGGTCAATCGGTCTGGTCAGTATATTGGTGACGAAGTTATATTCGTGACATACACACACCCACACATATATATATATATATATATATATATATATATATATATATATATATATATACATATGGTGCTATGCGCATTGTGGCTTTGGTTAGATTGCATTTCATCTTCATTCCAAAGAGCAGCTCGAATCGAAATCCAATTGCGGTGGGATGACTGTGGCTCGAACCCATATTGCGTAGGGAAAACACTTCCAAGATTGTATTTTGAATCCAATCTTCTCAAGGTTGAGAAATTGAAAGGAATTTGAATGACTAAGATGAAAAGCATAGGATTGATATAATCTACTCTCACGACTATTATTCAATGCAGTAGCGGATCTAGAAAAATTTTCAGGTAGAGGGTTTAAGGTGGGATGAACGATGTATTTTAGACCATGGGTTCAACAATGGGCTGTAGTCAGCCGACCTCGGCTCATTGTAGATCTGTCATTGGTTGTGTGTATCCTGTTATACAAAATCCTTCGCATTTATTCTTGTGTCATCATATCATCCTTTGATTGACTTAGTCGAGATAGTTAATCTTTCATTTACTTGTTGAACTCGACGACCAAGTCTATGGTTACTTATAGTGATTAAGCAAATTAGGTTCACAAAATAAATAAATAAAGCACTCGGCACGATTCATCCATTACAGCATCATTCATGCTATTCGCTCCAATGGGTCTTTTCCTGCTACAAAAGCTGATTTGGTGAAGCAAATTTTCGCTCTTCTTAGCAAATATTACAAAGTTTAGCAAGATCAAGTACATAATTTCATATGGCATGCTTATGTCACACATAAAGTTTCCATGAGCTATTGTTGGAGTTATGCAATTGTTTTAGTTGTCTTTATCTTTTTGAAAAAGAAAAGAATAAAGCTCAATGAAACGATATTCTCTCATGTGCATGAATTCTTTGTTTCTAGAGAGCCCTATCATGTGCCATGTTAGCAGTTAACCCACAATGAGCTAGATCATTCTTTTTCTTTCCAACACTTTTGTGGTCTTCCTCTACCTCTTTTAATACTTTCTAAATTTAGTTTTTCATACCTTCTTACAGGTTCTTCTTTTTATTTTCTTTCTAAATGTCCAAACCATCTTAAATGATATTCTCTCATTTTATTCTCTGTTGGTGTCACTCCTAATTTGTTTCTAATTACCTCATTATGTATACAGTCTTTTTTTGTATGACCACTCATTCATCTTAACATCTTCATTTCTGTCACAAACATCTTTTATACATGTTGATGATTAACTACCCAACACTTAGAACCATAAAACATTGCACGTCTAATTGCTGCTTTATAATATTTACCTTTTAACTTTAATGGTATCTTCTTATCACAAAGAATACCTTATGCTCCAATCCATTGTAATCAATTAGCATTAATTCTATGCCTAACATCTCCATCAATTCTTCCATCACTTTGAAAATTTGACCCTAGGTATTTAAAACTTTCCTTTTGGGGGATGCAATGTGTGCCAATTTTAATTTCGATGTCCTTTAAAGTAACCAAATGATCAAACTTACATTCCATATATTCTGTTTTTGTTCTACTAAGTCGGAAGCCTTTTCTTTCTAATGTTTCTCTTCATAGTTCCAATTTTCTATTAACTTTTTTCTTACACTCCTCCACTAACACAATGTCATCTGCAAATAACATACACCAAGGTACTTCATCTTGAATATGTTTTGTTAACTCATCAATCACCATTATAAATAAGTATGAACTTAAAGTTGATCCTTGATGTAACCCAATATTAACTTAAAAGAAGTTTGTCATGCCTTCATGAGTCATCATCACCCATGTTTTTGTACCATCGTACATGTCTCTTATAAGGTTAATGTATGTCAATAGGATATCTCTTTTTTCTAAGGTTCTCCAAAAAACCTCCCTCGGTACCCTATCATAAGTTTTTTCTAGATCAATAAATATCACGTGAAGTTCTTTCTTTTTTGCTTTAAAATATTACATAATACATCTCAAAAGGTGAATCGCTTTAATAGTAGATCTACCTAGCTTGAATCCAAATTGGTTCTCTGTTGTACTTGATACTTGTCTTAGCCTACGTTCGATAATTCTTTCCCACAATTTTATAATATGGCTCATTAACTTGATATCTCGATAATTCACACAATTCTAAATGTCTCCCTTGTTCTTATATATGTGTATAAGTGTACTCACCCTTCATTCCTCAAGCATCTTTTGGTTTCTCCATATTTCATTAAATAGTCTTGTGAGCCAAGTAATTCTTATTTCTCCTAGTATTTTCCAAACTTCTATAGGAATATTGTCTGGTCCTACCGATTTATAACCCTTCATATATTTAAGAGCCTCTTTGACTTCATTCTTTTGAATACGTCGGTAGAAATTGTGGTTCATATACTTTTCTGATTTGGCTAACTCTCCTAAGCTAATCCTAACATCTTTATTTTCATTAAAAAACTTATAAAAATAGTTTTTTCATCTATTTCTTATATCATCATTTGTCATCCTCATCTTTGATGCATCTAACATACTTAAGATCTTTAGTTTTCTTATCTCTAGTCCTAGTTATCCTAAAAATATCTTTCACCCTCTTTTGAGTTGAGTTTTTTTATATAAATCTTCCTAAATTTTAGATTTTGCTTCACTGACGACATTTTTCGCATCCTTCTTTGTTTTCTTATAAGCCTCTAAAGTTTCACTAGTTTTCTTAGCATAACGTAATTTGTAACATGCCCTCTTTGCTTTGATTTATTTTGCACTACTTCACTCCACCACCAAGCTCTTTTTTATGGTGGTACACCTCTCTTAGATACATCTAACTCATATTTCGCCACTTTCCTAATATGTATAGTTATATTATTTCACATATCACAAGGTGTATCAACATAATTCCAACCATCTTCGTGAAGGACTTTCTGTTTAAATATATCTTATTTCTCGCTTTTGAGGTTCCACCATTTAGTCTGAATATCTCCATGCACTCTTTTCTTTTTTGTCTATTTTTTATTTGTAAATCCATAACTAAAAGTCGATGTTGGGTGGTTAAGCTTTCTCTTGGAATTACCTTGCAATCTTTATAACACTCTCTATCTTTTTTTCTACAAATAAAGTAATCAATTTGTGTTTGTGATAAGCCACTCTTATAAGTAATTAAATGTTCATCTTGTTTTTTGAAGATTGTATTGATTATAAAGAGATCAAATGCCATAGCAAAATTTAAAATCTCGCTACCTTCCTCATTTATATCTCCAAAACCAAAGTTTCTATGAATACATTGATATCCTAATGCCTCTTTACCAACATATCTATTTAAGTCTCCTCCTAAACAAATCATCTCCATCTCCCTTTGTGGAATCCTTTGAATCACCTTATCTAACTCTTCCAAAAAAGTTGTCTTTATACTATCTTTTAGTCCTACTTGGGGTGTATAAGCACAAACTATATTCAAAACCTCTACTCCTAACACGAATTTCAACGTCATGATTCGGTCACCATATCGTTGTATGTCTACTACACTATCCTTTAAATATTTATTTATGATAATACCAACTCTGTTTCGAGCTTTTTTTTACCTGAGTACCAGAATTTAAAACTTGTATCCTCTATTTCCTTTGCTTGTTCTTCAACCCACTTTGTCTCTTGTAAACATAAAATATGAATCTTTTTCTGAATCATAGTATCTACCATCTCCATTAGCATACTGGATAATGTTTCGATATTCCAAGAACCAATACGAATTTTATCTACCACCTCAATTAGCTTCTTTAGCACTCACATCCATCCATATTGAAAATGCGGAGACCTTCTCTGTAAATTATTCACTACATTCGGACGACAATGTAGTAGGACTAACTTCTTTACCTACACTCGTCCATAATGTGGGAACCCTCTTTACAATTGATTCACTTTATTTGGACGAAAATGTAGTGTTCATTGCTTACTTATCAATGCATATGAACTCTACAGCGCGTCGTTGGGTGGGGATGCTTCAAAGCAATGCTCATAATTTGTGTAATCTATAGTATAAAAATCTGATAAAGTTTTATGCTGGCTGTCAAAAGCTTAACACATCTCCTCCTCCTTTATCTGGGCTTGGGACCGACAATGCAAGGGTGATCCCTTACATGGGCGGAGTTAGCATAAGATCACCATCAAAGAAAAAAAACTTCAAGTTCATAGTTGAGGTTTTGATGTTTATCAAATTTGGTTCTTATAGTTTAAACATTGATACCCTCTTATTTTCAACCTTTTATCAATTTAATGGATGATGTGGTTGCTGACTAATTATATAAATTTAGTATCATTAAATAATTAGTATTAAAGAATGTTAAAATTAAAGCATAAATTATGAATAATTAAATTAATAATTTAAAATATAAATAAAATTTTAATATTGATTAATGAAAATGAATTAACCTTTTAAAAACTATTTAAATTAGATATTAAATTAAATTTCTAATAAAATTTTAGTACTATCAAATTTATCATACAATAATTACTAATATTAAATAGTTATTAATATTTAATTTTATATTAATTAGTATTTAAGAAATATTATATAAATTGACGTGGCAATTGTGATAAGTGATATTGATACAACAAATGATGTGGCATCTTAAACGTGGTAGGTGACATGGCGATTAATGTGGCGCGTGATATGCCAAATGATGTGCGGTTTTTAAATTCATAAACTCGGAAACCTAAAGGCTACGTGGAGTTAAAAAGATACCAAGTACAAATGTGAGGATATATATGGTAAAGTGTATTACTTTTGATACACGTGTTTCCAGAAGAACGTCGCGTCGTTGTTTGGTGATCTTCCCTCTTTTAAAGAGAGAAGAGCGTTCACTGAAAAAGAGCAAAAACCGAACTTACCCTCGTGAGCCGTATAAGCTGCAGAGAGCGATCTCCCGTCGGTATTTTCCTTCGGAAAACGAATCGCTCGAATTCGTCATCGATTTTCCGATCTGGTTCTCGCCGGAGATCAGCGAAGGGCAGCCGTCGCTGTCTTGTGAGCTAGGGAATTGAAGCCCTAGTTTTGTTCCCATCCGTTCGATTTGATCTCTTTTTGGAGATGTCGAAGCCCTGGGGCGCGGTCGGCGCGTGGGCCGCCGACGTCGACCGCGAGGAGCGAGAAATAGCTGCCGGACCGCCGGTTCCGGCCATCTCCGAGCCGGAGAACTTCCCCAGCCTGAAGGAGGCGGCGGCTTCGAAGCAACCGAAGAAGAAGAAGCAGGTTATGACGCTCGCAGAGTTCCAGACGGGCGGGCTAACGCATAAGGAGATGATCCGGCTTCCTACCGGGCCGAAGGAGAGATCGGAAGAGGACTACAGCCGCTTGGGAGGCGGATTCCGGTCATACGGCGGAGGAAGGATGGAAGGTGGCGGACGTAGCGGTGGTGGATGGAACCGAGAGAGAAGTGACGCTGTGGATGGGGGCCGTTCTTATGGGGGTTTCTCAGAGGAAAGGAGGCCCCTTCATTCTATGGCTTCTGATTTGGATCAGCGTTCTCGCGCTGATGAGGTTGATAATTGGGCTACGATGAAGAAACCGACGATTCCTCCCGATTCTGGCCGTGGCGATCGGTACAGCTCTCTTGGTACCGGGAGCAGTTCTAAGGTTGACGACGTCGACAATTGGAACGCCGGAAAGAAGCCTTTTCCGGTGATGTCCGGCGGATCTTTTGGTTCGGGTTTTAGAGACGTGCAGCGGGATTCCGAGAGGCGGAGAATCGTTTTGGATCCGCCACGCCGAGAGCCTGTTGCGATCGAGCCGCAGAGGACGCGGCCAAACCCGTTTGGGTCCGCTCGTCCGCGGGAGGAAGTTCTTTCTGAGAAGGGATTGGATTGGAGGAGGATGGAGGAGGAGATTGACAGCAGGAAGAGCAGCCGCCCGACGAGTGAACATTCCAGCCGGCCTTCGAGCGCTCATTCGAGTCGGCCGGAGAGCCCCGGGGCTCAGCCGGAGGTGATGCCGAAGCCGAAGCCTAAGATTAACCCTTTCGGTGATGCGAAACCTCGGGAAGTGTTGTTGGAAGAAAAGGGGAAGGACTGGCGGAAGATAGATTTTGAACTTGAGCATCGTGCAGTGGACAGGTTTCTTCTCCCTTCATTTGTTTCTCGTTCCCTTTTCTACCTTCCTGATGTTTGAATACTGGCAATGGCAATAGCATATCATAAACGTTAATAGAATCACGGTAGTTGTGTTTTGGCTATTTATATTGGTATTGGACTGTCCTTACTGCTTTCAATTTCATGGCATGCTCTTGCGACTTAACTGCTAAACCTTGGAATAAGTTGCTGGTGTATTTGTTGCTTTTCCATTTCGACGTTGAAACTTACTTCATTCGATTTAAGGTTGGTGAGAACCTTCTGGTTGGAGTGTCATCTCGTTTTTTCAAATTGTGATGCTATTTTAACCTCATTTTCCATTGCATGTGACTTGTCGTCATGGATTTTTTCATCATCTATTAGCGCAATCTTTTACCTGGGGAATCGATTTTAGGCTTCTCAATGTGGGTCTTCATATATGTTCTTATGTTATTCAATTTCAGCTGTCATTAAGTCTCTCCCTACTTTTTTCCCCTGGCGACTACTCCTGCTGAATTGCTTAACAATGAAAGACTGTTCTTTTAAAATGACAAAAATGCAAGATAACAATGCCTAATTGCCGATTGGATATCCTTTAAGAGGCAGTACTCAATCAAATCAAGGTAATCACGAAATTCTTCACATGGTTATGATCATCTACTTTTAAACACATATGATAAAAACTTGTCCAGCTACATCACTTAGCTACAAATGATTCCACTTATTAAGCATTTGACAACAATATCACCGTTTCCACCAAGTATGCAGCTAAAACTAGATTTAGATGCTGAAAATTCTAACATTGTTGGATTTAGGTTGATGCTCTCATTACAATGTGCAGACGAAAGCATTATGCCTTATATAGAGGAGAAACAAAAGAATGTCATGATTCACCAAATCTTCCAATAAAAGCTATTGAAGTTCCTACTCTAAATGCCACATGAAAGGCACCATGCCCAAACTCATCAATTTCATGACTTTAGCATGTAATCTGAATCAGTGTTGTCTGACACGTATCGTATCGTGTATCGCTGGGCTCCACGATACGGGCGTATCGTATCGTATCGTATCGTACTTTAATATTAAAATAATGCAAAAAATAATTAAAAATTAATAAAAAATCGAAAAAAATTAGGAAAAAATCAGGAAAAATCTGATAATTGCTTTAAATTCATATAATGTAAGTTTAGTACAGATTGAGCATTCAGCATTGAACAATTGCATCCAAATTTACATATTTTGAATCCAAAAAATAAAATACAGACATAGTTTACACTTTACAGTACACTACAGTTACATATAATGTTACATTTTACAAATTGTAATCAGGATCATCAACTAAATAATCTTCATCTTCTCCTTGTTGCATATCCTCATCATCATCAGCCACGCCCACACCTTCTTCTTCAAAATCAAATTCTTCATCTCCATAATGTTGTTGCGCTCCTTCCAAATTAATCCAGGCAACGTCTTCTTCTGTTAGGAGGGCATTTTCTTCAGTGTCTTCCATAACCCAATCTTCTAATATATCAAAATTATCGAAACTTATTGGATCGAACTGACTTTCTTCTCTATTTACTTTTTTTAATTGCCTACGACACAAACAAAGATAAACAATTAGTAAGTAATATTAACAATTGAAAACTGAAGTTAAATAATATCGAATTGAAAATTTGAAAGTAATACAACATTACCTTTCACGAAGGCGCATGTTACAACGAATATAAACCAAATCATTAAGCCTTTTATGTTCCAACCTGTTGCGCTTTTTTGTATGGATGTGTTCAAAAACACTCCAATTTCTTTCACAACCTGTTGCACTACAGGTTTGGCTTAAGACTCTAACTGCAAAATCTCTAAGGTTTGGACAATCACTTCCAAACCTGTTCCACCAAACATCTGTAAAAAAAATATAAACATTAGAGACATAATAATCCACAGTAATGTAAGATGCAACTTAAATATGAAAATAAATAATGTACCTATACGCATTGTAGAGCGGTTGCGAATTGCAACAGGCAAACCCATCAAGTGAAGAGCATTATCATATATCTCCATCTCTCGATGTATCGCATCTATTATGCTCTCATCAGGGACTAATATGTCGATGCATTCAATGATTCCTCGATTAACCTCACCGTCCCTTTTGAAGGTTGCTGAGTACCTCAATGATGGGTTTAGATAGTAGGCTGCTGCATGAATAGGCTGATGCAATTGTTTATTCCATCTACTATCAATTATTTTCCACACGGGCACATAATCTCTTTTTTTTTCATTAAAGTTATTTCTGATGGCTTCTTTTGCCCTGTCCATGGCTTCATAAAGGTAGCCCATAGATGGTTTCTCCTCGCTATCAGCCAATCTCAAAACTTTCACTAATGGACAAGTAATTTTCAATAATCTGACACATGCATTCCAAAATGAACTTCTAAAAACTGTTTCTACAATCTCATTCAACTTTCTATTTCTTCTGTTTTGAGGCAACTCTGCAAATTGTTGCCACTCATCTGAGGAGAACATTCTCTTCAAAGCTTGCTTCTGTCTCACAATACTTTGTACAGATAAGAAGTTTGTTGCGAACCGAGTTACAGCTGTGCGAAGAAGCTCTGCACCTTCTGTATATCTCCTCATCATACACAAAACAAATGCATGGTTGTAAATGAATTTTGTAATATCTTCCTTTATTTCATCCATCTCACCAATGTCCTCGAGGATGAGATCTATACAATGGGCTGCACATGGTGTCCAGTAGAAAGTCCCATAAATATCAGCTAACTCCTTCCCAGCTGCTTTGTAGTTAGCTGCATTATCTGGCCCAACCTCCTGTATAATCTTATCAAATTCTTCTCGTAGGATCTCTGCAGTGTGTCTCTCTTCTGACATGTCTAGAGATCTCAAAAACATGAGTCCTTTAGGACAATATACAAGAAAGTTTAGCAATGTCCTTCCTCGCCTATCGGTCCATCCATCTGCCATGATAGTGCATCCTGTTTCCTTCCACGATTGTCTCAAAGTCGAACAGTATTGCTGCACTTCAATCACGGTCTGATCTAATATCTTCCCTCTCAACTTCTGATAAGAGGGCATCCTGTATCCTGGACCAATGTTAGCAATTGCATCTGCCATTGCTTGAAAATGAAAACTGTTTGCTGCATTAAATGGAATGCGTGCATCATAAAACCATTTGCCCACTGCAAGGTCTGCTTGATTGTGCAGTTGTTCTGAAGCCATAGCAGCACGAATTCCTGGCTGAGCACCAGGTGTAGTGGAAGGAGGAAAGAACGAATGTATGCTAGAAGAATAAGCTCTTCCTCTACTCCTTCCTGAACTTCCTCTTCTGCCACCTCCAAAGTCTTCAGCTGCAACCCTCTTTCCTCTGCTAGGTGCTCGCGAACTGCTACTACCAATATCTGTTCTAGCATCTGAAGGCAAACTATCAGTGAATCCAACTCCAGTGGCAATAGCATCATCAGCTTCTTCACACATCTGGAAATCATCCTTTTGTTGTCTCCTTTCCTGTATGCTCTCAATCATCTGCAAGCATTGCCATTTAATACCTTCTGACACACTTCTAACTCTGCGTGTGCATGGAGCAACTTCTTTCTTGGTTCCTGCTAGGTGGTGTTTCAACCTTGAAATTCCACCACTAACCACCTTTTCACAAAATAAACATATGATTTTTAACCTTGAACCCTCAACTGGTATACCCCACTGCCATGCCGGATCATCAGACTTTGAATGAGAGTCTCTACCACCCCTTCCTGCCATCTCAATGGAGTACTTTAATTCAAACAAAAACCTGAAAATAAAAGCACTTCGTAAATCCCCCAATCTTCAAATAACACTCAAATCGAGTGTCTCCCACTTCATGAATGCAATAAAAATCGTATACACACACTTAATAACTTCATATTTTGTCATTCAAAAAAAAAAAACCGAAATAACACAAAAAACAATAAATATAAAAGAAAAAAGGGAAAAAACATTAAAAATATACCTAAATCCGAGTTTGGAGGCTTGGACGGACACCGTAGGGCACGATTTTAGAGCTTTGAACACCAAGGAGGCGAAAATCGACTCTTAGGGAGCTTGAAGAACCCAAAAGGAGAGAGGAAACCCGCGAAAAATCGCGGGTTTCTCTCGAGCCGAGACCCTTTATAAGGGTCCCAGGGCGTATCGCACGATACGGTGCGATACGCCCGCATCTGTGATACGGGGCCCCGTATCGTATCGTGGTGGCCCACGATACGGACAACATTGATCTGAATCATTCGAGAAGAACCAAACTCATCAATAAAATCGGCTTGGTACCTTCTACGTTGACCATCATTGCTACAAATTGTATTTATTAACCAAAATACACAACAGAAAAACCATCATTGCTACAATCGGTTGTTAAGGAGTAATCACAAATAACCGATGTCTCATTGAAGCATTTCATCAAACATATAGTTTGCATATTCACAACACCGAAGAAAAGAAGCTAAACGTTGATTTTTGTTAAGAAAATCAACTACATATTCACAACAACGCAGATTCACAACACCTAAAAAAATCATGAATAGATTCAATACCTAACTTCTTGAGGCCACTGAATTGCTGATGTTCGTTGTCCATCATTGATACGAGTAACCCATATTCAAATGGGTTGGCCCGATCCAATACGTACTCGATACATGTACTTGACGTACCCATATTGGGAACATGTATGATGTATCGGTACGGTATGTATTTTAGCATATCGGTACGTACCGGATACGGGTACGTCACCCTAATTCAACGTAGGTAAGGAGGGTTGAAACAAAGGTTTTTGAGCACCTGGAAATTCATTTTTCATTACCGATGATGAGAGAGGAGCAAGAACGATCTTCATCATAATACAAGAAATGCTTTCCGTCCTTCATAGACTAGTTTAGGTATTTAGACCTTGACCTTATCTGTTGTTGTAAGCCCTGAAAATGTTTTTGTATGTATAAATAAAGATGCAAGATCCTTTGTGTGGGAAAGTGTGTTATTTCTCTCAATTAGATCCTCATGGCATGAGGTGATAATTGATACAGCATGCAGAAAGGTTGGTTTTTCAGTTGCTAGGAGAATGTTCTCTTTACATGAGATCCACTCAATCGTAGTTATTATGGCTTTCTGAAGTTAGGAAACAGAAGAATGCATTGACAGTTCAAATTTTGTGTATCTTTCCCCAATTTGACGACATTTGAGATGAATAATGTTTATGGAAGAGTATTATACAATTCTTGGTATCTAACTTTACCATCTTTTTTTGGCTAGCTTCATACATGGCTACGAAACTCTTCAAAAGTTTAGCTACCTCTATCCCTTCCTTTCTTTTCTTTAACCTGCTTGCTATCCTTTTGGCAGTTCTTAATTGCTTCCAGGACCACTACTATGTTGGTTGGTCCTTGTACAGCAAACAGTGTAGGTTGGTTTCTATTAGAAGACTACTTTAAGGTCTTAGGTCGTATCTTCTGTCCTAAACGGAAGGTTGCCTGTTGATGATTCAAATGCTTTCTGCTATCAAGGTTCTTCTTATGCAGTCTCATGGTTATCTCCAAAATAAGATTTTGTAGTGATGGAAATAAAAAAAATCTTGAAAATTTTCTGTTGAATTCAAGAAGTGTTTTTTGAGTATTACTCTTTATTGAATCAAAGCCCGGAAAAAGGAGGAGGGTTGTATTAGGCTTCCGACAGCCAGCGTAAAACTTTGTTGGACTTAACATGGATTCTACAAAAAAAACAAAGAATCCATGTAGCTGACCCCATCTAGTATGGGAAAAGGCTTAGTTGTAGTACTCTTTATTGAATCAACTGGCTCTGGCCCTTAGACATGATGGTTTGAGTAGTATATCTCTAACCATGTGAAGATGCTGTCCTGTTTTTCTTCTTCTGATGGAAATGTAATTGCTTATTATAACAATTGCATAAACATGAAAATGGAATATAAAGGTGAATTGTCACCAGATCACCTTCACAGCTGCATTTTAAGAACACATTTTTACAATCTCAAAAGAAAGAAAAAATGAAGTGCGACTGCAGAATAAGGAAGGAAAACTGTTCAAAAATCATGATAACACTAAGCGGTCTCATTTCCTAATCCTACTGAGTTCCTTATCCATCGTAGCTCTCAAAAATGGTAGTCGTACATTGATAGGAGAACAATGAATGCTACTGAGATTTGCCATACCAAGTTAAGTGTCATGCTTCCCATGCATAAAGAAGGGAAACCTTGAAGAAAATAGAAACTGTTTGACCTCAAATGTTATTTGTCGTGCTTCAGATTTGAGGTTTCTGGATATATCAAGTTTTCTGCACCAAAAGCTTGTGTTTGATTTTTCTCTCAAATGCAAAAAATACTCAGTTCAGGTCAAGGCTTTCTAGGTGCATCTCCTCCGCCTGTTTTGCACAATATATTTTAGTTATCATAGGTTCTACTAGTTTATCCGTTACTAAGAAGAGGTTATGATTATGGGTGCAATCACATTCAGTTGAATATTGAAGAGTTTCACTTACAACTTCAGTCAAGGACTTTTATGCATAGAATTTGTGTCTAGGCTTCTTTTGTTTTTCCCTTGGCCATTATGTATTTATATTTCTTTTTCACAATCATTTAAATAAGAGAATTGACACTATTCTTTGTTACTTTGCTGAATATGGGTATTGTGTTTAGAGTTATGAATTTTGTCGGACTTAACAAGGCAAAAGACATTTATAAAGAAATGCTGAGTAGTGCCATAAACCTAATGTCTGTTAGGCAATAAAAAAATGAAAATGGTTGGGAATTTGTTGGAGACTGAGGGCTGCTTATGCTTGTACTTAGAGGGAACAACAACAACAACAACTAAGCCTTTTCCCATACTAGACAGGGTCAGCTACATGAATTCTTTGTTTCCAGAGAGCCCTATCATGTGCCATGTTAGCACTACCTCTTTTAATACTTTCCAATTTTAGTTTTTCATACCTTCTTACAGGTTCTTTTTTTGATCTTCTTTCTATATGTCCAAACCACCATAAACGATATTCTCTCATTTTATCCTCTATTGGTGCCACTCCTAATTTGTTTCTGATAACCTCATTATGTATACAGTCTTTTTTTGTATGACCACTCATCTATCTCAACATCTTCATTTCTGTCACAAACATCTTTTGTACATGTTGATGATTAACTGCCCAACACTCACAACCATAAAACATGGTAGGTCTAATTGCTGCTTTATAATAATTATCTTTTAACTTTAATAGTATCTTCTTATCATAAAGAATACCTTATGCTCCTCTCCATTTTAACCAACCAGTATTAATTCTATGCCTAACATCTCTATCAATTTTTTCATCACTCTGAAAAATTGACCCTAGGTATTTAAAACTTTCCTTTTGGGAGATGCAATGTGTGCCAATTTTAATTTCTATGTCATCTGAAGTAACCAAATGATCAAACTTACATTCCATATATTCTGTCTTTGTTCTACTAAGTCGGAGGCCTTTGCTTTCTAATGTTTCTCTCCATAGTTCCAATTTTCTATTAACTTTTTCCTTACACTCCTCCACTAACACAATGTAACATACACCAAGGTACTTCATCTTGAATATGTTTTGTTAACTCATCAATCACCATTATAAATAAGTATGGACTTAAAGTTGATCCTTGATGCAGTCATGCAACCCAATATTAACTTCAAAGAAGTTTGTCATTCCTTCATGAGTCATCACCCATGTGTTTGCACCATCGTACATGTCTCTTATAAGGTTAATGTATGTCAATGGGATACCTCTTTTTTCTAAGGTTCTCCAAAAAACTTTCCTCGGTACCTTATCATAAGTTTTTTCTAGATCAATAAATATCATGTGAAGTTCTTTCTTTTTTGCTCTAAAATATTCCATAAGATGTCTCAAAAGGTGAATCGCTTCAACCGTAGATCTGCCTGGCATGAATCCAAATTGGTTCTCTATTGTACTTTATACTTGTCTTAGCCTATGTTCGTTAATTCTTTCCCCCAATTTCATAGTACAACTCATTAACTTAATACCTCAATAATTTACACAATTTTGAATGCCTCCCTTTTCTTATATATGGGTTTAAGTGTACTTGCTCTCCATTCTTCGGGCATCTTTTGGTTTCTCCATATTTTGTTAAATAGTCTTGTGCGCCAAGTGATTCCTATTTCTCCTAGTATTTTCCAAACTTCTATTGGAATATTGTTTGGTCCTATCGATTTATGACCTTTTATATGTTTAAGAGCCTCTTTGACTTCATTTTGTTGAATATGTCAGTAGAAATTGTGGTTTATATACTTTTCTGATTTGGCTAACTCTCCTAAGCTAATACTAACATCTTTATTTTCATTAAAAAGCTTATAAAAATAGTTTTTTCATCTATTTCTTATATCATCATTTGCCACTAGAATTTTTTCATCTTCATCTTTGATGCATCTAACATAATTAAGATCTTTAGTTTTCTTATCTCTAGTCCTAGTTATCCTAAAAATATCTCTTTCACCCTCTTTTGAGTTGAGTTTTTTATATAAATCCTCCCAAATTGTAGTTTTTGCTTCACTGATGACCTTTTTTGCTTCCTTCTTTGCTTTCTTATAAGCCTCTAAAGTTTCACTAGTTTTCTTAGCATAATGTAATTTGTAACATGCCCTCTTTGCCTTGATTTTATTTTGCACTACTTCACTCCACCACCAAGCTTCTTTTTATGCCGGTACACCTCCCTTAGATACACCTAACACATCTTTCACCACTTTCCTAATATATATAGCCATATTGTTCCACATATCACAAGGTGTACCAACATAATTCCAAACATCTCCACGAAGGACTTTCTATTTAAATATATCTTATTTCTCGCTTTTGAGGTTTCACCATTTAGTCCGAATAGCTCGATGCACTTTTTTCTTTTTTGTCTATTTTTTTATTTGTAAATCCATAACTAAAAGTCGATATTGGGTGGTTAAGCTTTCTCTTAGAATTACCTTGCAATCTTTATAACACACTATCTTTTTTTCTATAAATAAAGTAATCAATTTGTGTTTGTGATAAGCCACTCTTATAAGTAATTAAATGTTCATCTCGTTTTTTGAAGATTGGATTGACTATAAAGAGATCAAATGCATAGCAAAATTTAAAATCTCTACCTTCTTCATTTATATCCCCAAAACTAAAGTTTCGATGAATACCTTGATATCCTAGTGCCTCTTTACCGACATGTCCATTTAAGTCTCCTCCTAAACAAATCATCTCCCTTTGTGGAATCCTTTGAATCACCTTATCTAACTCTTCCTAAAAGTTGTCTTCATACTATCTTCTAGTCCTACTTGGGGTGCATAAGTACAAACTATATTCAAAACCTCTGCTCCTAACACTAATTTCTACGTCATGATTCAGTCACAATATCGTTGTATGTCTACTACACTATACTTTAAATCTTTATTTATGATAATACCAACTCCGTTTTGAGCTTTTTCCTTATCTGAGTATCATAATTTAAAACTTGTATCTTCTATCTCATTTGTTTTTTCTCCAACCCACTTTGTCTCTTGTAAACATAGAATATGAATCTTTCTCCGAATCATAGTATCTACCACCTTCATTAGCTTACCGGGTAATGTTTCGATATTTCAAGAACCAATACGAATCTTATTATCTAGTTGTAGATTCCTTACCCCCTACATCCATCCATATTGAAAATGCGGAGACCCTCTCAGTAAATTATTTACTACATTCGGGCGACAATGTAGTGGGACTAACTTCTTTACCCACACTCATCCATGATGTGGGAACCCTCTCTGCAATTGATTCACTACATCCGGACGAAAATGTAGTGACCCTTGCTTACTTATCACTGCATTCGGGCTATGCAGCACGTCGCTAGGCGGGGATGCCCCAAAGCAATGCTTATAATTTGTATAATACATGGTATAAAAATCCGACAAAGTTGTACACTGACTGTCGAAAGCCTGACACAACCCTTCTCCTTTATCCAGGATTGGGGCCGGCAATGCAAGGGTGATCCCTTACATGGGCGGAGTTACTTGTTGGGAAAAGGCTAAAAAATAAATAAGTTTAGACAAGTAATTATGTGATAGAGGAACACAGCCCGAATAGAATGCAATGTTCTGAGGTTAGAAACTTATAAAATGTCTATCGTTATGTGGTACATTTCTTTACCTTTTCAAAGAATAGGTTTACTTATGTACACCAAAATATGCCTGCATAAAAAAAAAATCCCCTTTTCTGTCTGCACTCTCTTCAGACCAGAGACAATGGAGGAAAAGCTATTAAGGGATGAGATAGATCAGCTAAAGGAAAAGCTATCAAAAGAACCTAAGATGAAGCTGAACGGAGAATCTGATCAGGAATCTGTGGAAGAACCAATCCTTCAGGATTTGATCGCAAAGAAAGAGAAGGAGCTTGAACTTTTGATACGAGAGTTGGATGACAAGGTCCGCTTCGGGCAGAGAGGTGGTGCAAGGCCTGGCTCTGGGGCAAGTAGGTCTGATTCTTTCCATTTGGAGAGACCACCTTCTCAGTCTAGCCTCTCAGAGGATTCAAGAAGCGTGGAATTTGGAGAAAGACCTCATTCTCATGGAGCCGCACCAGATGTGTGGACTAGAGATGATGACAGGAGAGGATTCAGGGAGAAGGGCTTTCTTGGCAGCAGGGACACTGACAGGTAAAATGCCCTAATCTAATATTGTTGTTTCAATAAGATTTATGGTACCAGCCCATAATTATTTTTGATATAGCTTGGTTTGAACTTAAGAATGAATATGGCTGCCTTTGTGAGAAGCTTTCCTCGTAGATGATAGGCTGATCCTGCACGTGGTATTCGAAAATTGAGTAGTATTTTGATTCTTGCTGCCAATTTTGGTTCCTTAATTTGTTTTTCTCAAGGGCATGCTTGCTTCATCGTTAAAGTAGGTGTTAATCAAAAGAATCACCCTTTCCAAAACCATGAAACAAACAGTAGATAGTACCGTCTGACCAGACAACTGCGGCTTATATAAAATTCTTCAAAGTGGTTTCGCAGTGGGTTTTGGCCGTATGCATGCATGCCATCCCATTTTGGGAATGAAACGAACAATAGAATAAGAAATTGTTGCGAGAGAACACATTTTTCTTATAAAACTTTTCCCAATGGAAACCAGAAGAGCGAAATAGATATTCCATGAGCACATCTTTGTAAATCTATTTTGGTGCCAAATGTATTGAAAGACAATAGGGTTGTAATTATTTGATAATGAAGTTTCTCTTTCGCCGAATGTAAGCAAGCTTGCATTAACGTGATGGAGGGTGTACTGGGCTATCAAATATTGATTCAGTGGCATCTATCTGATGAGATGACAAAGTTGATGAATGAAGCTTTAGTGAATATCGCTCTATCTGGTGAAGAAGCTAACTCGTTCTTTTTCATTTGGATGTGTAGGTTCAAGTCAAAAGAAAGATGGTGATGCAGAATCTCGTGCGAAGCTCATCAGCCTCTTTTTTGCTCTAATGCATAGCAACTCGTTTTTGTTTCCTTTTCGTTTTCGGGTTTTCTCAGTGAGGTGTCAACTTCTTATTGTTATAATTTGTTGTGTCTACCTAGATGCGGTGTAAATTGCATTTTTTCCATGTCAAGGCAAGCAACTTCATTGTTCTTGACTCGATTCGTCATTTATTCCTTGATCTCAGTCTTCTTCGTGAAGAACTGCCGTGTACGCATTCTAATATTGTTGGTTGGTGGCTAGTGTTTGCGCTGTTGCACTTTTTATGCTTTATGTATGTGGTTGCATGAAAGTGCCTGCAATGTGATGCTATGGAAGCTTTGGGTCTCTTCTTCCTTCGTGCCCCAAGTGGCTTAGAGTGGAACTCTTTTTGATAATTTTAAGTGATCAACATTACTCGAGAGGTCTCATCAGTGTAGAAGAGAGTTTTTGTCGGCAGTTATTTTAAAATTCTAGTAATTCAGATCAGCAAATTCTCGCTCGCTCTTATATAAGGGGCCAAGAAAGCTGGTTGCTCAGTGGGATCATAGACAAACTTTTAAATATACAACGTGATTGAAGTGGAAAGCATCCATCGTCATACCATTTATTATTTTATACTTAGAATCATATTTTTACATGGTTCACGGAGAATTATCATAGCCTTACTCATTTGACCTTGCCCCGTGACAATTTCTCGTGTATTCTAATATCAATCTGCCACCGAAGTTTAGCAACACATCTCCATGTGGTCATAAAACTAAAACCCCAGAACCGAGCACTCTCCTTTAGCAACAAAGGACACGGTAACTTCACTAGAAAGAAAAAGGCAGAGAAAGACTTTTAGAGTTTCTTCGCCATCTTCTTCTCGACGAGGAAGAAGGTGAAAAGGGAGAAAACGGAGAATGCGGAGAATGCGGCCACGGCTATGTCTATAGACAGTCTCCTGCCATGGATCCCTTGTATCTGGAAGAGGTTCGTGGTCTTGTTGCTGTTGGTGGATTGCCCATATCCGACTTGTTTACCACATGAATCCATGGCGTAGGCCCTCACAAAGTAGGTGGCAGTGGGAGTGTCACTGCCGACCACCCATTCAATCAACGACAAGTTGTCCGTCGACGTTAAGGGCACGGACGCGATGTCGAATTGGCATGTCTTGTCCTCGGACAGTTCGTCGTTGGACTTCCTCCAAGCCCTCTTCGCCTGACTCACCGGTGCATAGCACAGCTTCACCTTGATAGTCTTGTATCCTTCGGCAACACTGCCGGAGTATGTTTGATTGACCGCCCATGTCACGGACACCTTGTCCTTCCCGGCCTTCAGAACTGTGCTCACTCAAACACAACACAAAAAGAGATACCAGAAAAGGATTTAGTTATAGATTGAGCGCCTTCATCTAAAGAACTTGTTCTCACATGAAAGGATGCAGGACATCATTCGAACATGTCGTCGAGCTTCTAATTTCTTCAGTGAACGACCGGAGGAAGACGACTGAGGTTCTCATTCGGGACTGGTTTGGGCCTGTTTGACAATAGAGGCCCTTCTGATCGATTAACCTATTGAGTGTATTGACAATTCTAGACTAAGTACCGATAATCAAAACTGAAAATCTAATCGGTCAAGAACAGTTTTGTCGATTCTTTGTTCTGGAATAGGCGGGAAATCATCGTCGTTCGCCATCTGAAAGAATTGCTTCGTTGGTGCAAACAATACCAATATAAAAGCAAGCGAATGAAGTTTATGCGTACCATCTCCTGGCTTAGGCGATGCCTGAACCACCAAAGAACGAGGAAGAGTGGAAAAAAGCACGCCACCATGAACAACACCCAGCAGCAGCGCAGTAGCCACCGCAGATATAAAAGGAACAAAGGAAGGCATTATTGTGCGTGTGAACCTTCTGAATGTGAAGGAATTGTTTTGTAGACAAAGTTGACAGTTCATGGTTGCTAAAGCTGCAAAGTACAAATTCCATGGCCTTTGGGTGAGATGAGGGGCCGTTTCAGCACTTATGTGACACAGGATTCTCGTGTATATACAAGCTTTGAGCGACGCTGATTTGATTTGACCACAGAATATACCCAAAGGGCGTTCGAATGGACGAACATCTGCGCCCTTTTTTCTCACTCTTGTCCGACCATTTTATGCACATGGTAAATCCCCGCTTTTAGCTTAATGCATTAGTGCTGCGAATTTGAGACACCACACGAAAACCCAACATGAACACCATAGAGAAAAGGTTCTTGCTCGTGTTGGGTATACCTAGTTCCGTGTTGTGTTGGAATTGGCACTAAGAGATATACAAGAAAAGATTTTGCCATGCTCAGGTTGGCCCAAACATGACATGAAAGTAAACTTACGGCACCTAAGTAATTTCCTAAGAAGAAAATAATACCTAGTTCCGTGTCATGACATGTTTAACCCAAACCATTCCAGGTCATGCCCATGTAGCCACACGAATCAAAGATTGGGTTTTCTTTTCAGGTTGACCTGACATGAACAGGACCTGCAAACAAGACCGCCACCGTAGGTAGCATCCCCGATATGGGACTCACTGTAGCAGTGAACACTCCTAGTGATGGATCTAGAAACTCTTTTGAATGGTTTAGGATAGGGAGAATTATGTATTATAGCCTATAGATCCCGTAAGATTTAGACTTTAAGTTGATTTTTGAAATTTCAAGTGGGACAGACGCCATCTAGACTCAATATAGATTCGCCACTGCACTGTCCATTCAAACAGACCATGATGCATCCAAGCCTCACCACTAAAGGCATGGTTAAGCAACTACAGTGACCTTGTTGGCTTTTCCTTCTTTTTACAAGAGGAAGCCGAAGCCTAAAACACACACCCACACATGCACCTTTTTGGGAGAAGAACTCCTTACCAAAAGCAACAGCGCTAGAGTGCCTTACCATTGAGCTAACGCTCACGGTGCTGGTTTTCCCTTTGACACAAATAATACGAGCCAACATGAAATTCATAGGGTATTTATTATCCTGGAGCAATTAAGAGAAGAAGATGAGGTGCACCCAGTTACCTCACTTGACAAGGCTCTCTGGCTCTCATAATGCAAATGATGAGTTTGATTCACAGGGGAGTGCATGCATGTTAGGCTTGACCTCCCCCCGTGACCATTAAAAAGTTGAGTATCTTTCATTAATATAAGAAAGTACTCTTATTGGTTTTGGCCATCTCAATTCTCTCTTTTTTTGTTACAAGAGGAGGCCGAAGCCTAACACACGCATGAACCCTCTGTGAGTCAAACCCCCCACCAGTAGCAAATGCTCCAAAACGCCCTGCAAGCGCTCTGGGTGCCAATTCTCATTCATTTATTGTAAAAGATGTAGCTGTATTTTATGGCATCAAACGCCTTTCGAAAGAGTCTTAAGTAGCTGATGCCATAAGACTCCTCTGGGTGCTAACTTTTTTTTTTTACATACATAACCATAGATGTGGAGACAGGCAGAATTCTTACAAATATAAGATTTTAGCTTGACATGGGAAATTTAACCTTTGAATGAGAAGGGTGAATCTGGCTCTTAATAAACCGAAAAGAATGAACTCCTGTGAGTTGAAGATATCCCTTAAGCGAAAGAGAAGATGCTTATATTGAAAAGAATTGAGATTGAGGAGGAGTTGGTCAATGATGCTCGAGCATCCACTTGTTTTGAGTGCCTATTTATTTTCTGTTGTTATATATGGATTAACCACAAGGTGAAACATGGTTAGAGCACTTATGAGCCAGCACATAACTCGAAGGGTGAATGCTGTTAATATGAATCTCGTTACATTTTCTGATTTATGTGATATTTGTCCTGTGGAAGTAAGGAATCATGGCATATACATCTGGGTCACGTTTCATTTTAAGAGATTTGAAAAAGCACTATAAGGATAGGTGTTGACACTGAAAAAATTGAGAAGATATGTGGCAAGCTCTTAAATGGGCTTAAAAAAGGGATGTCAGTTTAGGTCCATGACACGAAGTATCGATGGTGACAGCTGGTAAACCATACCTAGTATTGTGGCATAAAAGAAACAACGATGCAAGTGAGAAGTTATTGGAAATTATGTACACTAAAAAGCCGAATTCAATTGTTGCCTACTCAAGGAAGGCTTATAAATAGTGATCGTAATGTTCAGAGATCTCAATCAATCATATTATAACTCTTTTTGTTTCTAGTATAGCTTTTTCTACTTCTCCTAAAAATAATCCTAGTTTAGCCAAATTATGTTTTTCTTCAATGTGATTGTGCTATGTCTTGCTTATCTCATCTCATCGTCATCTTTGTCTGAGCGCGTAATACCGACGGCAACTGGGATACGCTTAGTAAGATTGTCAAAAAACTCACTTTCATCTCCTTTGAGAATAAAGGTACGAGTTCTCTACGCCCCACACACGTCTAGTTTAAGTGCTATCTAAATTATGTCGGCACTTTTGACAACAACAATAGGGTTTCAAATAATTCAAAATTTCACAAAAGGAATTGAAAAATGAGTGGTGTCCCAGGGGTGACACTCTTTTCCGGGCTCGCATCGAACTCACACTGCCCAATAGCCACTTTTTTGCTCGAGACTCAAAAGGCAAGACTTTTAGTACCATAAAACTTTGTGGCCCCATCCACATAATCTCAGACCTAAAAATTTTGGGAGTTCCCCGCGTTCCTTTACACGAACAGGCCGTCAGGCTTCTGAACCTCATGAATACATGAGGCCCTCAAATTTCAAATTTTGTACCCTAATTGCAGACTTGAGGTCATAAAGAAGGATATAGCAACTAGCTGCTGCTACTTAAGTTTCTGCACACCAGCTTCTTTGCTCATTGATCGTCAATTCCAGACTTTACCAACATCGCTGGACCTCACTTATTCCAGCCCGAGTTCCCGGGTCAGTCGAGCCGCACCAAGATCAAGCTACTCTCTATTTTCTAGCTGTCATTGACATTATGTGTTGCTCATTTCAGAAAGCACGTCTTTACTTAATTTAACCAGGGTATCGATTCTCTCTTCATGGACTTCTAGTGGCAAACAACTATAGCAACAAAGATCATCTCAAAACTCCCACCAGCAAACATTTATCATCCATCGAAATAAATCTCAATATGTTTGTACCTTAATTGGAGTTTAATCTTCGAAGTTTAGATTATTGTGTCCACCAGTATTAGTGCTAATTTCGCACACATTATTAGAAGTGACGCTTCTGGCTAGTAAACAACATTCTACTGTGTACAATCAGTGGAACCAATCTCAATCAGCTGTTTTGAATCAAAGCAATAACAAAACTAGTTTTCCAGATTAGTTGTTTCTTTATTTTTTGACTTTTAGTTGCTTTTCATGATTTATTGTCTTTTACTCTATTTTAAAATCTTCCAATTCAAATTGATTCAGCCGATTTGTAAATCTTGTGGGAAATCATTCGATTCATGAACATGTTCTAACAACATTCCACAATGATCATACGGAATGCCACCTAACAGCTGATAAATACAGTGAACCCGCAACTACCTTACTGCAACAGCCACCACCTCCTTAAGATTAGGGGTTGTAGTAGTAGCCTATGATTTTCCCATGACTGAGGTGCGGGCTGTGTTCTTTATTGCAGATATGCTCTATGTAGTCTCCTATTAGCATTTAACTCGAGATCATGTTTTGTCTTTTCCTTCCACAATTTTACCATCTCTTTTTGCAGAAGAAGAGACAGGGTTTTCTTTCTGATAAACAAGAGAACACAGGTTTAAACATGGGTTCAAGTCTAGGAACTTGTCTCAACTAAATGTATGATTTTTCCCCAGGAATTCTCTAGTGAACATGCTTGGATACAGTATATGGCCTCCTGCCTCCTTCAAAGGTCACTTAGGTCGGCTACTCCGACAGAGACGGATAAGGTGCATGTTCAACCAGATGTAGTACCTTTTTGCCAATCCTCATACATCCACCGTTTATAGTCATTTGCACATTTATACATCCAAAGCATGGCAAATTTAACGGTGTATTAGTGCTAGATTCATACATGTAGTCATATTCTATCAACTTATCAAGAATCTTAAATGTAGAGATTACGGGTAAATGGAATATGTACTGCCAAAGTAAACAATCAAAGCAACAATTTATCATTAACTATTGCATATAAAATGAGTTAAATATACAAGTGATGCAAAATACCAACTTCAATGTTTCATTTTCCACTACATTTTTTCTTATTCTAATGTGGAGTTTAGCAAGCACAGATCAGCCTGGTATACACCTTGTGACTGAGTAGAACATCTCAAGAATGAAATACCATATCAGTGCTGAACATTCGGTCAACACCAAGAAGAGAGAGCCTATCATGATAAACATCTACATGACCAAATGCATCTGTCCCAGGCGGGCATTCAAGTGCTGCTTCGAGAACTCTGTGATGAATTCCATGTGAATCGATACAGTACCCTCCCTTGTGGTCATGACCAGCTATGCATGCCTTCACGCAATTGTATCTATGTATAAGATCCATTACTTCGTCATAGTTCCAAAGCAGTGCTTCAGGAGACACAGCCCCAGGATCAAGAGGTAGATGACAACAGATGACAACCTTTTGCTTGAGCTCGCTTGCATCCTTCAAAACACCATCAAGCCACTCTAACTGTGACTTTCCAACTGCACCATTAAACATTAGGTACCTTCTGTCAAGACCTTCCAAGCCCCTTGGACTGTTCTTATCAACGTTTGGATTCTTGTTGCTCAGAATGTCAAGAGCCTTTGATGTGTTGGGGTGATTATTTGGCCAGCCAATCACACTGATGTCATAGGCATCCAGCACTACAAATCGATATTCAGGGGTTGGAGAAAATTCATAGTATGCACAGCCATGGGTTGTGGGCATCTTCAGTAGAGAAATCAAATCATCACGAGGGAGATTGTACAGGCAATGGTTTCCTAGCATGTGATACACGGGGCCTTCAAATTTTTCAAACTCATTGACCAGTTTCATTATAGATGTTCTTGAATCCTCCTTTGGACAAAATCCATCAACTATGTCTCCAAAGTGAATTGAGAATTTCACATTCCCATGGTCATTCCATTTCTTGACAGCCCTTCTCAGTACCTGAATACTGTGCCTATAATAACGGGGGACACCAAGGAATGAGCAGCCATCGGGGATATCTGCATACTGTATGTCGGTAATAACCCCAAAAGAAAAAATTGGCTGCTTTGAATGAGAATTAGTCATAACAGTGGTTGGCGGCATCTTCTGCATATTTTGTCTCGTTTAAATAGATCAATATAAAGAATTTCTACCACTTACCTGCAAGTTCACGTCAAGATTTAAGGGACCAATCAAATGCAAGGTCAATGAATCGCATGAGAAGTAAAATAAAAAGGAAAAGATACTGATGATAGAAATTCTGTTAAATCAGGAAAATGCAGCATCCATCAGCAAATGAACATTATCAGGCTACCAGCCAATAAGAAGCACGCATAGCCAAGAGGTCCTCACAAGCCCCAAGTGTTTGAAGTCAAAATTGTAATGGAAACAAATAAACATCCCCCTTCCCATCCATCAACAATTTTACTGTCAAACAGATATGAAGAAGATTGGATGGTCATAAAATGCTATACTTGTAAGCATCCTTTGGATTCCCAACAATTAAATTTCAACAGAAATATAATTACACGCAAAGCACAGCTTGCCATAAGAAAATACAGATATCAATAGTTGTGTTATGTCTAATCAGAGTCAGATAAAAATGATAATATAGAACCTATCTACTGAAGTATTAGGTTATCTATAGTTCATGATTGCATCATATACTGTACGGATCATAGCAAAAAGAGTAGAGGGTCGACTGTTGACCATACAGGAGTGTTGATATCCCAATAAGCAACTGGCAGGGGCCCGCCTAAACTGAGCTTGCCTGTTGAAAAGATTTGGTTTCTTTCATTTTGATCAGGGAGAAAACCTGAAAACACCAGTATACAATGAATACTGTGTACGTTTAACCATAACATGGTTGACTAATTATATGAGAAAGCTGATAACATAATGAGATTAAATGCAAAATCATATTCAACAGAGTAACTCTGGCATAAAGTAGTGAATCATCTTAGCAGGACAATGTATTGAATCCCAAATATGGACCATAAAGAATTACCTCGCATAAGATTGTGCTTATCACTCATACAGTAAGCATTTCCTTGAGAAGAGAAAGACAATAAAGGAAAGAAGAGGCCACTAAGCCAGCAAAATCATTTGTTGTAATTTTCATCAATATAATTATGTTCCCCTTCCACTTACATCATGATCAGCATCGATGGAAAATTACAGCTTGGATACTACTGCTACTGCTATTGCAATTAACAAGTTCCTATCCTACTAGAAACCATTACCATGATATGGTGTCGTTGACAAAATTTACCAATATTTGATCTTTTGATTTGAATCAACATATGATTGTGTGTAGTCATAACAATTGTGACAGAACCTTTGAGCTCGTCTCCAAGGCCTTGCAATTTATATTATAATTATCCGAATGACAGATTGACGGATACCCAAACAATCATGACAAGCAAACATCTTTCCAAGATAACTGAACGCTATTTGTCTTCTTTTTGGTAGTGTCAGCCTCTTTCTCAAATTTAGTAAATGAGCTTAAGAATCCATGCCCTACAAACAATGTAAGCCTCTTTCAATTGTCTGCAGTCGTTAAGTACATTATCTGACTCAACAGTTTATCCAACTTAACAGAAACTATACTTCCCCTAAAAATTGGCCCTTTATAACCAGATACAAGCATGTAGTCCTTTGATAACCAGATGTAAACTGTAAAAGATATCCCTCATCAGAATATATGATGGTTTCATTTAACCTTAAAATGTCTGCTCAATGCAAAATATTTGATATTGACAATACAAACAACTAATTAACTTGCTTGATGCATTATTGACCATCTACCTATTGGTTTTGGCAGGTTCTCTCAAAATTGGCAATTCTCTATTTTTCTCCTACTTTTTGCTTGCATGGAAAACTAAAGCGTCATGAAAGATGTTGAAAAGCATATACTTCAACCAATCAAAGAAAGAACTCCATATCATAACACCTCTAATCGATCCTATGTTATCAATAGCGCGCTATAGCATCCGCTATAGCGCGCTATAGCGGTTTAGCGGGCGTCGGGTCGCTATAGCGCCCATTAAGTAGCGGGCATCATGTTTGGGCGCAAATAGCGCCGCTAACACCGATATGTTAACATACATTAATGTTTGGATCGGGTCGATCCAATGATCGACCCGATCAATAAAACATAAAAGCCCTAGACCTCCCGCAGTCGATTCCTCTGGCCTCTCGCTCCTCTCGCAGTCGACGCCTCTCTCCCCCCTCTCGCTCCTCTCGCAGTGGACGCCTCACTCCCCCCTCTCGCACCTCTCGCAGTGGACGCCTCTCTCCCGCCTCTCGCACCTCTCGCAATGAACGCCTCTCTCCCGCCTCTCGCACCTCTCGTAGTGAACGCCTCCTCCCGCCTCTCGCTCCTCTCGCCGCCACTGCTATTCTCCTTTGTGTTCGTCTTCCGATTCAGGTATGTTCTTCCATGGCAATGACTGGCACATTCGTGAAGCAAATAAAGCTAGAATTATCCTGAGAATAAGATTGGATATATTTTACGATAGAGATATGACAAGCATAGTTCTGGAATTACGTTGTGTTGGTGATTGTGATGAGGCCTTTTTGCTCAGTGTTGTTCGTATCGTGGGCCACCACGATACGATATGGGACCCCGTATCACAGGTGCGGGCGTATCGCACCGTATCGTGCGATACGGCCCATATCACACGATACGCCCTGGGACCCTTATAAAGGGTCCCGGCCCGAGAGAAACCCGAGATTTTTCGCGGGTTTCCTCTCTCCTTTTGGGTTCTTCAAGTTCCCTAAGAGTCGGTTTTCGCCTCCTTGGTGTTCAAAGCTCTAAAATCATGCCCTACGGTGTCCGTCCAAGCCTCCAAACTCAGATTTAGGTATATTTTTAATGTTTTTTCCCTTTTTTCCTTTATATTTATTGTTTTTTGTGTTATTTCGGTTTTTTTTTTTTGAATGACAAAATATGAAATTATTAAGTGTGTGTAAACGATTTTTATTGCATTCATGAAGTGGGAGACACTTATTTTCAGGTTTTTATTTGAATTAAAGTACTCCATTGAGATGGCAGGAACGGGTGGTAGAGACTCTCATTCAAAGTCTCATGATCCGGCATGGCAGTGGGGTATACCAGTTGAGGGTTCAAGGTTAAAAATCAGATGTTTATTTTGTGAAAAGGTGGTTAGTGGTAGAATTTCAAGGTTGAAACACCACCTAACAGGGAAAGAAGTTGCTCTATGCACAGGCAGAGTTAGAAGTGTGTCAGAAGGTATTAAATGGCAATGCTTGCAGATGATTGAGAGCATACAGGAAAGGAGACAACAAAAGGATGATTTCCAGATGTGTGAAGAAGCTGATGATGCTACTGCCACTGGAGTTGGATTCACTGATAGTTTGCCTTCAGATGCTAGAACAGATATTGGTAGTAGCAGTTCGCGAGCACCTAGCAGAGGAAAGAGGGTTGCAACTGAAGACTTTGGAGGTGGCAGAAGAGGAAGTTCAGGAAGGAGTAGAGGAAGAGCTTCTTCTTCTAGCATACATTCGTTCTTTCCTCCTTCCATTACACCTGGTGCTCAGTCAGGAATTCGTGCTGCTATGGCTTCAGAACAACTGCACGATCAAGCAGACCTTGCAGTGGGCAGATGGTTTTATGATGCATGCATTCCATTTAATGCAGCAAACAGTTTTCATTTTCAAGCAATGGCAGATGCAATTGCTAACATTGGTCCAGGATACAGGATGCCCTCTTATCAGAAGTTGAGAGGGAAGATATTAGATCAGACCGTGATTGAAGTGCAACAATACTGTTCGACTTTGAGACAATCGTGGAAGGAAACAGGATGCACTATCATGGCAGATGGATGGACCGATAGGCAAGGAAGGACATTACTAAACTTTCTTGTATATTGTCCTAAAGGACTCATGTTTTTGAGATCTCTAGATATGTCACAGGAGAGGCACACTGCAGAGATCCTACGAGAGAAATTTAATAAGGTTATACAAGAGGTTGGGCTAGAAAATGTAGTCCAATTGATTACAGATAATGCAGCTAACTACAAAGCAGCTGGAAAGGAGTTAGTTGATATTTATGGGACTTTCTACTGGACACCATGTGTAGCCCATTGTTTAGATCTCATCCTCGAGGACATTGGTGAGATGGATGAAATAAAAGCAGCAACTGAGTGTTGCCAAGATATTACAAAATTTATTTACAACCATGCATTTGTTTTATGTATGATGAGGAGATACACAGAAGGTGCAGAGCTTCTTCGCATAGCTGCAACCCAGTTCGCAACAAACTTCTTATCTGTACAGAGTATTATGAGACAGAAGCAAGCTTTAAAGAGAATGTTCTCCTCAGATGAGTGGCAACAATTTGCAGAGTTGTCACAAAACAGAAGAAACAGAAAGTTAAATGAGATTGCAGAAACGGTTTTTAGAAGTTCATTTTAGAATGCATGTATCGGATTATTGAAAATTACTTATCCTTTAGTGAAAGTTTTGAGATTGGCTGACAGCGAGGAGAAACCATCTATGGGCTACCTTTATGAAGCCATGGACAGGGCAAAAGAAGCGATCAGAAATAACTTTAGCTGAAAAAAAAGAGATTATGTGCTCGTGTGGAAAATAATTGATAGTAGATGGAATAAACAATTGCATCAGTCTATTCATGCAGTAGCCTACTATCTAAACCCATCATTGAGGTACTCAACAACCTTCAAAAGGTTAATCGAGGAATCATTGAATGCATCGACAGATTAGTCCCTGATGAGAGCATAGTAGATGCGATACATCGAGAGATGGAGATATATGATAATGCTCTTCACTTGATGAGTTTGCCTGTTGCAATTCGCAACCGCTCTACGATGCGTCCAGGTACATTGTTTATTTTCATATTTAAGTTGCATCTTACATTACTGTGAATTCAGAACAACTACACGATCAAGCAGACCTTGCAGTGGGCAGATGGTTTTATGATGCATGCATTCCATTTAATGCAGCAAACAGTTTTCATTTTCAAGCAATGGCAGATGCAATTGCTAACATTGGTCCAGGATACAGGATGCCCTCTTATCAGAAGTTGAGAGGGAAGATATTAGATCAGACCGTGATTGAAGTGCAGCAATACTGTTCGACTTTGAGACAATCGTGGAAGGAAACAGGATGCACATGGCAGATGGATGGACCGATAGGCGAGGAAGGACATTGCTAAACTTTCTTGTATATTGTCCTAAAGGACTCATGTTTTTGAGATCTCTAGACATGTCAGAGGAGAGACACACTACAGAGATCCTACGAGAAGAATTTGATAAGATTATACAGGAGATTGGGCTACAGAATGTGGTCCAATTGATTACAGATAATGCAGCTAACTACAAAGCAGCTGGGAAGGAGTTAGCTGATATTTATGGGACTTTCTACTGGACACCATGTGCAGCCCATTGTATAGATCTCATCCTCGAGGACATTGGTGAGATGGATGAAATAAAGGCAGCAACTGAGTGTTGCCAAGATATTACAAAATTCATTTACAACCATGCATTTGTTTTGTGTATGATGAGGAGATATACAGAAGGTGCAGAGCTTCTTCGCACAGTTGTAACTCGGTTCGCAACAAACTTCTTATCTGTACAAAGTATTGTGAGACAGAAGCAAGCTTTGAAGAGAATGTTCCTCAGATGAGTGGCAACACAGAGTTGCCTCAAAACAGAAGAAATAGAAAGTTGAATGAGATTGTAGAAACAGTTTTTAGAAGTTCATTTTGGAATGCATGTGTCAGATTATTGAAAATTACTTGTCCATTAGTGAAAGTTTTGAGGCTTAATGATTTGGTTTATATTCGTTGTAACATGCGCCTTCGTGAAAGGTAATGTTGTATTACTTTCAAATTTTTAATTCGATATTATTTAACTTCAGTTTTCAATTGTTAATAACTTAATATTACTTACTAATTGTTTATCTTTGTTTGTGTCGTAGGCAATTAAAAAAAGTAAATAGAGAAGAAAGTCAGTTCTATCCAATAAGTTTGGATAATTTTGATATATTAGAAGATTGGGTTATGGAAGACATTGAAGAAAATGCCCTCCTAACAGAAGAAGACGTTGCCTGGATTAATTTGGAAGGAGCGCAACAACATTATGGAGATGAAGAATTTGATTTTGAAAAAGAAGATGTGGGCGTGGCTGATGATGATTAGGATTTGCAACAAGGAGAAGATGAAGATTATTTAGTTGATGATCCTGGTTACAATTTGTAAAATGTAACATTATATGTAACTGTAGTGTACTATAAAGTGTAAACTATGTCTGTATTTTATTTTTTGGATTCAAAATATGTAAATTTCGATGCAATTGTTCAATGCTGAATGCTCAATCTGTACTAAACTTACATTATATGAATTTAAAGCAATTATCAGATTTTTCCTGATTTTTTCCTGATTTTTCCTACGATTTTTTACTATTTTTTATTAATTTTTAATTATTTTTTGCATTATTTTAATATTAAAGTATGATACGATACGATACGCCCGTATCGTGGAGCCCAGCGATACACGATACGATACGCGTCAGACAACACTGTTTTTGCTTGTAACGTTATGGGAGGTTGTTGTGATGATGATAATGGTGATTCATCATTGTCATCATCACCATCATCGTACCTCAAATCTGAACACAGAGCGGTGTTCGCCTGTCTAGGGGACTCGACTTTCAAGTTGAGGTCGTGATTTGTTCGATGCCCAGGGTGTCGACGTGCATACCTCGCCTAGGCCTCCCCATTGTTACAAGAAAAGAAGCTGAGACCTGTTGAAACTTTGGGGGCTTGGAGAAGTCGGTTTCTTACTTGACAATGTCAATAAACATAATGTTGCACTTGCAAGTATCCGAACAACCAAGTTGATGCGGCACGAAGACACTCTTGAAGACATGTAACTGCAACAAAAAGATCAGTGAGTGAATGTGTTGAAAGTGTACTTGAGCACTAATCTTTAATCTTCTTCGTGCTCTCCAGGTTACTTTCTGAATGGAAAAACCCTTTACTTTAAATGCTTTTCTCTATTATTTAAGCTTCTTATTAATTTTTTCATTACAAAACCGTTTTCTGTGAATGTCCTTGGAAGACTGCTCGCGCTTGTACTACTCTTCTTTGTGTGTTTCTATGTGTGTGTTTTTCTTTCTCTTCTAATAACCTCATTATGTGTATGGTTTATGCAGTGTTGTTTATGGTTTGAATAGGAATGGTTGCTACCTTTACAATTTGTAGTTTAGGATTGTCTAATGATACCAATGAATGTTAATTATTTAATGTTTTATTTCTTGTATAAGGTTGAAAAACTCAAGTTGAGTCGTTATTCTTATTTTTTTTGTAGTGAGTATGGAATCATCAACAAGTGTAGCTGCTTGTTCTCAAAGTGGCAGTGGCAGTGGTAGTTGTGGCACAAGCACTAGTAAAACAACTGGTATTAGGTTTTCAAATCCAGCATACAACTATAGACCCCCAGGTTCGAAGGATCCAGGATGGAATTGGGGTTTGACAAAATGTAAGACGGATAATATGTCAGTATTTTGTACATTATGTGGTCATATTTCTACGAGTGGAATAATAAGGTACAAGGACCATTTAATGGGAAGAAGCGGAAATGTGGCAGCTTGCAAGAATGCAACTGAAGAAATAAAGAAAACAATTTATGATTACATGCACAACACATCTAAGAAGAAGGCCGAAAAGATTTCATTTTCATATCAAGGAGAACTTTCTAGTATGGAAGGTAACATAGTGACAAGCACCCAATATTCATCATCTTCATCGTTATTTGGCTCACGACCATCGCTTTCGAAGGGACCCATGGATTCATTTGTGCGTTCATCGCCAGACTCACTACGACAAGCTACATTGGAAAATCGATATAAGAAAGAAGAAAGAGAAGGAGTATGCATATCCATTAGCAGGTGGATGTATCAAAATGGAATCCCTTTTAATGCTGTAAGATCCCCTAGCTTTCAAGCGATGGTAAATGATATAGGGCAGTTTGGACCTGGAATTAAGGCTCCATCATATCATGAAGTAAGTTAAACATTCTTAGAGAAGGAAGTGGGAAGAGTAAGAGAGTTTACAAATGGATTTAGAAAGCATTGGGCTACTTATGGATGTTCTATTATGTCAGATGGATGGACAGATAGAAAACAGAGAACACTAATAATTTTTTTAGTGCATTGTCCTCAAGGTACAGTTTTTCTTAAGTCCATTGATGCATCCCATGAAGTAAAGGATGCAAATAAATTGTATACATTGTTAAAAGAAGTAATCTTAGAGGTTGGAGAGAAGAATGTTGTGTAGGTGGTTACAGATAATGCAGCAAATTATGTTGCAGCTGGTAGAATGTTGATGGCTGAATTTAATCATTTGTTTTGGACACCATGTGCTGCACACTGCATAGATTTGATGCTTGAAGATATTGGAGAGACAAAAAGACTAAAAGGCATCTTCACCAGGGCAAAGAAACTAGTGACATTTATGTATGCTCATGGTCAGATATTGCATATGATGAGACATTTTACAGGAGGAAAAGACATATATAGACCGGCTGTGACCCGTTTTGCTACTAGATTCTTAACTCTGGACAGCTTGTGGCAGTCAAAAGAAGCTCTAAGATCGATGGTTATTTCTGAATAATGGGAGAAATGCCCTTTATCAGATAGTATTGAAGGAAAGCAATCTAAGGCAATAATTTTGCAACTTAGATTTTGGAAAGGCATTAGTTTTTCACTTAGAGCAATGGGTCCTTTGGTAGATGTTTTACGTATGGTCGACAGTGATGAGAAACCAGCTATGGGCTACATCTATGAGAAGATGAATCGTGTAAAGGAACAAATAAATGTGCGTAAATATTTCAATTTTATGTGTTATTTGTTAATCTTTACTTATTAATCTTATAAATTAATAACATTTAATTTCTTGTTTTATAGGTTAATATGAAAAACAAAGAAGAGCAGTATGCTTTTATTTGGGAGATCATAAACAAAAGATGGGACAGGCAAATGCATAAGCCATTACATGCTGCTGCATTGTATTTGAATCCAGGGTTGTATTATGATTATGATGAGATAGAATCTAATGTTGAGATTAAAGGTGGTTTGTTGCAAGTTATAGCTATACTTGTACGAAGTAAGGAAGAACAACAACAAGTGACTCATCAACTTATAAGTTATCGAAGTGCAACAAGTTGTTTTGGACTAGAATTAGCTATAAGTTCGAGGAAAACATGTGTACCATGTAATTAATTCAAGCAACTTTGCTTTCTTAATTATTTCATTATTAAGATATGATTTAAGGATTTTGAATATGATTAACTTATTGTTTACACATGATTTTTAACTTTTTGTAATAGCTGAATGGTGGATGACCTTTGGTTATGGATGCCGTGAATTGCAAAGTTTTGCTATACGGGTTTTGAGCCTTACTTATAGTGCTACCCCATGTGAGCGCCATTGGAGTACCTTTGAAATGGTAAGAAATTAATAATTATGCTTTTTATTTACACTATAAATAAATGAAAGTTTTTTTTATTGAGTTAACAACTTACCTAAATTCTTTCTCTTATCTTAGATTCATACGAAGAAAAGGAATAGATTATTGCATCAAAAGCTTAACGATTTAGCTTTTGTGCAATATAACGAAAAGCTCAGAAGAAGGTACGAAGAAAGGAAATCTAATGGAGCAAATTTTGACCCCATCACGTTGGCATCGGTTGAAGATCATGATGAATATCCTACTGATGATGAGTTCGTTGGTGATGATGATTCCCTTACTTGGAGAAATATCGATATGGCATCCGAAGCATCAAGAGCGGGTGCTACTGCTGTTTATACAAGGTCGAGGACACGAAAGTGACAAAGAAGGCAAAGCAAAGAGAAGGATAAGATGCCTATGGAAGATGAAGAAGAATTTAATTTTGAAGAAACAGATGAAGAGGAAGAGGAAATAGAAGAATACGGATCTTTTTCTGAAAATAAGTGAACATGACCTAAACAATTAAGTGTGATACTGATTGTAAATTTGTAATAGAATTTTGATAATTTGTAATAGAATTTTGATGGATGTTATATACTTTTGAATTAGCTTATTGGCATTTGTGTACTTTTGATGGATGTTATGTACAAACTTTAAAGATGCTTTCTAAGGCTACTTTTCCTGCTTTATTGTAAATTGTTGTTCAATGAAATTGTCATTATCTTTGATTAGTGGGTAAGTATGATCAAAATAGTGATCGTGTTGTTTATAAGGCGAATTAGCTCTTGATGTTATCTTAAGAGGCTGTGAAAAATAAGGGTGATGCTCGAGTAGTTGCGCACGCCGCAACCCTCAAAGCATTACCCTTGTTTTTCACGGCCCCTTTCTGACATCAAGAGCTAATATTGTTTAAAGTTTATAACGTGCTAGTGTCTGGTGATAATGATATGTTTACTTCCTTTCCTTCTATAGAAGTACTTTTCTTAATAAGGAGTAAAATGCTGTGAAGTCTGACTTTATATATGAACTTTAGTTACTGCAGTTTGCACTTTGCAGATGATAACCTCCTCATCTTATCAAAATATTCTTGACATCTAATTCTGAACTTCTTTGCAGCTTATCCTCTCTTTTGGCTTTTATAGGAAAAGAAGTGTGACGATGTATATGTCTATATGAAACATAATTTTGTTTATGTAAGGCTCATTTACTCAAACATATGCACTACTTTTCAGCAAAATTTGCTTGATCCAGGAGGTATATGTCTAATTCTGAACTTCTTTGCAGTTTGCACTATGTAAGGCTCATTTACTTTCTTGTTCTAGGTAATTTTTCACCCTTATCTTTTTGACTTGTCATTCTTTTCTTTTATGCAGATGTTACGTAAAGGATATAAACAAGGATTTAGCATATTTTGTTATTGCTGTAACACCGAGGTACTTGATATATTATCTGCTTTATCTTTGTCACGTGATGCATTCAGGTCATAAACCGTGAGTTTGTAACTTTGTGCTATATAGTTTGAAGAGTTCATTTTTAGGTCACTTCTTTGTCAAGAGTTCATTTTCAGGTCAGATCACAACTATTTCCAATTTGGATGCTAACACTAATCCAGATGACAGGTATGTTTTAGTTATTAACGTTTTAGTATACAAGTTTGGCAAATGATATGTACAAATACGCTTGATGCACATGCAAGATTGTTGGTAGGTGCTTGATTGGTTGTTGTAGGTGAATCGTTATTTATTCATGGTAATTGTTAACTTTGGCCTTAGAACTTCTAACAATCTATTCATGGTAATTATATATATATATAATCATAAATAAAAGTGCACCGCTAAATCCGCTATATCCCCGCTACCGCTATATCAGGGTCGACTGCTAACAACCCACTAACCGCTATTGATAACATAGATCGATCCAATTACCAATGCCCGTAAGTTGTGATGACGAAGATAAAAACTCCCAAATGCAGCTCAAGAGAACTAATCTACCAACAACAACAACAAAGCCCTTTCCCATACTACATGGGGTCAGTTACATAGATTCTTTGTTTCTACATGGGGTCAGTTATATGGATTCTTTGTTTCTGCATAGCCCTTTTACAATCTAATTTTTCATATCTTCTTACGGGAGCATCTTTGGATCATCTTTCTACATGTCCAAACCATCTTAAACAATTTTCTCTCATTTTATCCTCTATTAGTGTTACTCTCAATTTGTTTCTAATAACCTCATTATGTATACAATCTTTCCTTGTGTAACCGCACATCTATCTCAACATCTTCATTTCTGCTATAGACATATTTTGTACAAGTACATGATTAATTGCCCAACACTCTAAACCATAAAACATAGTAGGTCTAATTATTGCTTGCTTTATAATATTTACCTTTCAACTTTAATAGTATCTTCTTAAAGCATAGAATACGTGATGCCCCTCTCCATTTTAACCAACCAGCATTAATTCTATAACATCTCCATCAATTTTTCCATCACTTTAAAAAATTAACCCTAGGTATTTAAAACATTTCTTGTGAAAGATGCAATGTGTGTACATCTTAATTTCTATGTCCTCTTAAGTACCCAAATGATCAAACTTACATTCCATATATTTTGTCTTTGTTCTACTAAGTCAGAAGCCTTTACTTTCTAACATTTTTCTCATAGTTTCAATTTCCTGTATATGTCACATGAGTGCGGGTGCGGAATATGGCAAATTTCAAATTTTTGAGTGGGGCGACACGACTAGGGTATATAATATTATATATTATATATAATATTCAAGCTACATAAATTAATCATGATACAACTAGTATTTGCTAATTTTGGGTGCACGTAGGTATCAATTAGCAAGTTCCCTCATAATGATCTGAAACTTAGAATGATTTTACAAGCTGCAAAATATCCAAATTATGGATTCAAAGAGTTTTCAGATCTTTTGTAGGATATAGCATATAATAGTATTTGTGCTAGGATCCACTAGTGATGTCATACTCTTCTGTTCTATTGATCTGGCAAGGTTCCTGGTCTTCAAATGTGTTTGGTGACAGAGATTATTCTGTGCAAAGGCATACAATATGGAGTCAAGAATCCAATCAGATTTAGAAATAAGAAACCAATTGTATGCACCCAAAATCATTCAAGCTAATATTGTATACAGCTACAATAGCAAGTACATAACTTTATATTAAAGCAAAACACATAAATGGTAAACAACTACTAATTTCATCATAATACACAAAACAATCTTCATTATCTGGACCCATTTATCCACAAGTTATAAAAAAAAATTGTGTTTTTTTTATCATGCCGCATCGACACGGTGTCGGTGTCATGCCGCACCAGTGTCGAGGTCGACACTCCACCCCTTAGAAGTGTATGTGTGACTTAGTTTTCTGTTAATGCAAATAACTATACTAAGGTACTTCATCTTGAATATGTTTTGTTAACTCATAAATTACCAATATAAATAAATATGGACTTAAAGTTGATCCGTGATGTAACCCAATCTTAACTTCAAAGGAATATGTCACTCCTTCGTGAGTCCTCACGCATGTTTTTGCACGATCGTTCATGTCTCTTATAAGATTTATGTATGTCAATAGGATACCTCTCTTTTATAAGGTTCTCTAGATCAATAAATAGCACGTAAAGGTTCTGTTTTTGCTCTAAAATATTCAATAAGACATCTCAACAATGGTAGATCTACTGGGCATGAATATGAATTGGTTCTCTATTGTACTTGATATTTGTGTTAACCTACATACATTCGAGAACTAATCTACCAAGATCACAAAAATTTGGTAAGAAGAATTATCTTGAGGCCCGAAGTAATTTCAGCATGAGCTTCTTCCCTTCTTTTGCCAAGAAACAAATCCCTGTCTTGCAAAAGGATAAATGTCAAATTGTATGGAATCGTAGAGAATTAAGCAAGTCTATTTTGCATTTTGGATTATGGTAAGCAAAAAATTCCCACGAATAACAGAGATCAAACCATCCTAATTCGAAGGAGAAACCGCAATTAGAGAAACATTCATCCGAAGGTACATCAGACGGCCAGTCTAAAGTTAAAGCAAAGCATACATGTCCAAGGCATTAAACAAGACGGAGACACACTAGAAGGACAATGGTGGTGAAAAGAAGATGACATTGCTGCGGCTCTTACCATGACTCAGAAACCGCCTCGCACTTATACCGTGCCTCACTCTAGAGGTCCATTACACATCAATCGGTTGTTGTGTGTGTGTGTGTGAGAGAGAGAGAGAGAGAGCTTCCCAGAAACGTGCAGGAAAAAGAGAAATCTGCGTTCAGCTGCAGACTTCCCTTTTAGGTAGGACTCTCTCTCTCTCTCTCTCTCTCTCTCTCTCTCTCTCTCTCACCAACCAAGGAACCCGGACAAAATATTCCACCTGGCACAATGACTTTGGAGTCCGAGTCTCCGACTCACACCAAGACTCGAATCAATCCCCTCAAATAGATATCCGGATGGTGTTTGAATGACGGAACGAGTCCTACATTATGTCCGTAGCCCAACTACTTTAGCAAACATGGGCACTTGACCGGTGACGTCTTAGTCCGCCAGGCATCCGACCTTCTTGTTCTTCACTGCTGAGCGAAATGTTGTATGTACAAGTTCACTGGAGCTGACCTGTCTAGTTGTGGACATGAAAGAACCTTCAAGTTGAATGTCCCGAACAAGGTCATATTGTCTGGATCTGCCTAACCCAGTTTTCACCAAAAGAAAACGTTAGATGTACAAGTCCGGCTGCAGCAGGCATCATCACTAGTTTGTTTTGGCAACGAAAGAAGTGTGACGGATACGGTGCAATATTTCTGCAAGGCCTCCCTGATTCAAAGTAACAAGGATGGAAAGGAAGATGCCTAGCCCGATGCACCCAGCCCGTGCCCAGGTAAGAAATTTTTAAGTAGAGAAGCTTCACAACTTCTACAAGAACAAGACTCTCGTAAGAGGCTCAAGCTTATGCTCACCCTGGCGTCGAACTCTTGACCTAACTTGTGAGCAGAAAGATACCTGTGCTGGTTGGGTAACTGTGATGAGGTGTGGCTTCAGCTCATCTGGTTTAGGCTCCCTTTTAATGATATTCTTATTTATTAGTAATCGTTCGTTCAGATAGGACCGATTTTCACATCTCAAAAGTAAATACGATCTCTCTGTACACCCGCCGCAAGCACGTACACTACACAACACGCACGCATTCACATACCATGAACAAATACAGCAATAATAAAAGATAAAAAACATTATCATAACGACCAAAATACATGTCTTCTACACGACTCTCTTTTATTATCGACTCGTAAATATGGAGACAACCCTAAAACCACTAAAACTTCCGGCAGTTGAGATCACAAAAAGCTCAACTCATTGATAAACAAACTCCAATGTCTGAAAAGCGGGAACGAAGAAAGGAAAACACTAAGCTCAGTTGACACAACAAAAGTGGTGAAGACCACGTAGGCGATGCCACCGGCGATCCAACACCCAATTTTGCTTCATCCAACTCGCCACCACAAACACGCTGACCACCACACGACTCAGACTCACACTCAGACGATAGAGACTCGACACCAGGAAACTGAAACTCGCCGGAAGCAGCTGAACGATTCACTTCTTCTTGGCTGCAGACTTTGTCAGGGTGGTTCATGATGATAACCTGAGAAGAGAAGTTTGCAGCCTCCTTGGCAGGATCATCCTAGAGTTTGAAGCAACATAACCACGCTTCAAGTCCTTGACAGAAACATTCTTCACGTTGAACCCAACATTATCACCAGGAAGAGCTTCTTGAAGAGCTTCATGGTGCATCCACAGACTTAACTTGAGGGTAGACCAGTTTCAACCCTACCAACAGGTCCAACTGGCACAGTTCCAATACCACCAATCTTGTAGACATCTTGAAGTGGTAACCGGAGAGGCTTATCAGAGGGTCTCTTCGGCTCGTTGATCTGGTCAGGAGCCTCAAGAAGTGTCGGACCCTTGTACCAGTCGAGATTAGTGGATCTCTCAATCATGTTGTCACCCTCAAAGCCGGAAATCGGGACGAAGGGGATCTTATCGGGGTTGTATCCTACCTTCTTCAGATAGGAAGAAACTTCCTTCACAATTTCATCGTACCTTGCCTTGGAGTATTTTGGAGTAGTGGCATCCATCTGTTACAAAGATTTTAACTTACATAATCAGAAAGCAGCTACTTAATAAATACTCAAATTTGTGGCAAAGCAAATATGACAAATGAAGTCCACATATACCTTGTTGCAACAGCAGATCATCTGCTTCACTCCAAGGGTGAAGGCAAGCAAAGCATGCTCACGAGTCTGGCCATCTTTCGAAATACCAGCCTCGAAACCACCAGTTGTTGAATCAATGATGAGCACAGCACAATCTGCCTGGGACGTCCCAGTGATCATGTTCTTGATGAAATCACGATGTCCGGGGGCATCGATGACAGTGCAGTAGTACTTGGTGGTCTCGAATTTCCAGAGGGCAATGTCAATGGTGATACCACGTTCACGCTCTGCCTTGAGTTTGTCTAGAACCCAGGCATACTTAAATGACCTCTTGTTCATTTCGGCTGCTTCTTTCTCAAACCTTTCGATCACACGCTTATCAATCCCTCCAAGCTTGTAGATCAGGTGTCCAGTGGTGGTCGACTTACCAGAGTCGACATGTCCAATGACGACAATGTTGATATGAACCTTCTCCTTACCCATCAAGGAAAACGAGAGCCCAAACTCAACATGCAGCAGCAGAATTTAGAAACTGACCAAGTGGATAACTTGAAAGCAAGTAAAAGAGATGCAATACCATAATGCAGATGACAAACAAAGAAATCTAGGTTAAAAAGCCAAACAGTTCCAAAGAGAACAAACACTTTTTATTTCAATACTGACGAAAAAATACTGATGGAACATGATATAAAAAATAGCATACACCCTTATATGGTATAGAATCTGAAGTAAAAACTTTTCAAACAGTTGGCAGAACACAGTGATAAATGTAGCGCTAGAAGCCCATGGGAAGTGACCAACAGCAGAATATTAATCACATGAAACAGACTAGCTTGAAAGGCTCTCACTTGATGCACGAGGGGCTACACCAAGGAGAAAAGGTTGAAGGCTCTAACTGATACATGTAATATCCAAAAGAAACAACAAAAGCAACAAGGCATTGATCATAAGGATATGCCCCAATCATGATTGAACAGCAATTTCAAACACAAATCAGAAATGAAATCATATTAACAATAAAACGCCTCTATAACGAAACATCATCGTTATAATAGCCCAGATTACGTCTAGCAGATTCAATCATTTTCTACAGTTCAAGAGGGAGAAAAGTTCTGAAATTCCTCACCAGATCAGAAAAATAAAAACGACCAAGCAAGGATTCATTAAGACGAGTCACTGAAACCCTTTAAAAATAAGATTTCGATCCAGACAACATAATATCACTTTAGCTCCATTCTTCACTCAGAAATACCATAAAAAGAAACAAAATAACCGCGGTTACAATTCACAGAGAACAAGTAATTTACAGATTCCGTAATTTTCTAGTAGATCTCAAAATATTGAAGAAAACCAAAAGGATTTCATGCGTAATCAAGACCAAACAATACGAAAGCAGGATCCGATCTTCAAAAACATCCGTATTTGTAATACGTAGGAGAAAAAGAATCAACTAAAACACGAAAAGATTCTTCTTTTCCACCCATGGATCGACTTCGAGAGAGCAAGAAGAATAAGAAAAGAGGATTCACATCTTAAATACGTGAAATACAAAAAAATTAATTCTCAAGTTACAAAGACCCACCGGCAAATCCATGACAAACAAACCGTGCAACACCAAAATACAATTACACAATCTAACAGACACAAAACACTAAATTCATCCAGCAAAATCAGATCCAACTAATCCTAGCCAAACTACCAAACCACAGACATTAAATAGAGAAGAAAATAGTCATGAAATCGACCTCAAAAAGCACCAGCAGCTGATCTGAGAAGGAGCACAATGAGGGACGACGCAGCGATGTAAATGCAGGAGCTTTCGGAAGGGCAACTTTATAGCGGGAAGACCCATTAGGGTTTTCCCTCCGCCGTCCGATTCCACTGCCCATCGCACGTGATCGACGGCTCTTGATCTTCGGATGGGATCTGATCGGACGGTTGACAAGTTTCCCTGCTGGCTACACAAAGGGGAAGGTTAGGGTTTTGCGGTGTCTTTAGGGTTTTCTTCCTCCTGATTTTCAATGATACCATCTTTCTATTTATTTCCATAAAAAGTGAAAACTCTTTTTATGGCAAAAGAAGTTGAGAGTTTGTGTAAGCGAGGTGTTTATTTAATAATATCGTTGGCCTTCTTAACGTTATTAATGTAACCACATTAGGCACGATGACTGTGATCCGGGTCGGATCCTGTGGATCTATATCCGAACAATTTCGGATCTTGGTTCAGAACCGGTATGGAATCTAGATTTGATTAAAAACCCATATTTGAAATATGGGTAGCTACAGACCGTGTTTGCCTCGTTAGCCTTCTTAACGTTATTAATGTAACCACATTAGGCACTGTGATCCGGGTCGGATCCTGTGGATCCATATCCGAACAATTTCGGATCTTGGTTCAGAACCGGTATGGGATCTATGGATTTGATTAAAAACCCATATTTGAAATATGGGTAGCTACAGACCGTGTTTGCCATAAACTGGGCCTGGGTTTTATTATTAGGCCAACGAGATCCAAAGGTAAAGATCAACCAATGTGAGGAGGCAAGGATGAAGGTGTAAATGTTGATAGAATCACCTTTCTAATTTTCTATTAATCTTGCACCCAGAGGGGTAGCTCAACGGCAGAGCGCCTTGGCGAAGTTTTGAACCTACATGGAGCACAAGTAGGGTATCCAACAACAACAACTAAGCCTTTTCTCATACTAGACGGGATCGGCTACATGGATTCTTTGTTTCCACAAAGCCCTATCATGTGCCAACAAGTAGGGTATCCAATACACCCGAAATGTATAGCCCATGGTTGAATGTGTAGGCTACACTACACAATGGGCTCATCAGCATGGGATCAACAATAATAATGTTGGTGGTATCCAGTTGGATCGGGCTCGTGGGTTAGATCAGGTTGTGGGCCTACACGATGCACTAATTTATTTATAAAGTTTGCCACTGGGCTGCATATGTTGGTGTATTGAGAAAGAGTGGGGGCTTTGGTGTGTGAGGATGAAGATGTGAATCAATGGATCAAAAGGTGAATACTTGGTGCTCAAGCAAAGAACTTAACAATTTGTTTAGTTAAAAGAGATACATTGACAACCCTACTAAGCCTACTTAATTAATTAAAAACGAAAACTCTTCTGAAAGCTTTATCCAGGTGAATCAATGGATACAGTTTGCCCACAAGGTGAATGCTTGTGGTTCATAATGAATGGTTGTAAGTCTTTTTCCTTTTGAACATTCAGAATTCTACCTTTGTTTCATGAAATTTTCAAACGAAAGTGGAACCAAACCAAAACTTATCCCATACCTAGAGGAAGGATTGGTTCAGTTTTCTTCAAGTTTTTTTGGTGGAAATGAAAGCACCAGTTTGGAATCAACCGACCCAATTTACCCAAAAATGACGAGGTCTGCCTATGAATGCATATTAACATTAATGAGTAAGAAGTAACCAATATATTATAAAGGGCGAGAGAGAGAGGTCATCTTATATGTATAATGTCTTTTGGTGCATAAGCATTTATACCGATGTTTGATATCTATAATGTTGGAGGTTTTAATTACTTTTTACATAAGTATTTTTAATTAAAACCCCACCTTAAATATAAGATAGTGAAAATGTTTATGCAAGATTATCTACAAAAAAAAATATTATGCATTTAGAACTCTCTCTCCTTCTCTATATATCTATATCTATCTATCTATACACACTATATATATTATATATATGTATGAGAGAGAGAAAGAGAGAGAAAAACTAATTCATAACCAATCAATTGCATGGATTTTGATCATTCTAAATATTTTTATGGTAAGTTTTCTTAAAACACATAAAATTAGAGTAATGGAGCTCATGTGCATTGCAGTTTTGCCACAATAGCATGTAAGCCAATTGAATTTGGTGCTCATACATGTGGAACTGTTCAAGTATGAACCCAAACATTTTATTGAAGTCCAAACCTCAGTGTGTAACTCTCGATCGGCTTGCCTGATTCAGCTCACGTTCAGTCTAGTAGTCGGTGCAGCTCTACCGGGCGAACGGGTCGAATTTAAACAACACTTCTAAAAGCCGCCTGCTCGATCCGGTCCATTCGGTTATTGTGGCATGGTCTGTGCTGGGCCCTGTGACAGTCGAGTTTAACTTGGGGGTGAAGATCTGATTGAATGTAAAGCTTTGCAAGTTTTCATGGGGGTGCATGTTAGTTGTTTGACTGGTCATTCGTGGCCTAGTCAAAGTCAAACTTTGATGCTGATGGAATGTGACAGGTTCGAATCTTACTGTCGCGCATAACTTTGTAGACGAGTCAAATCTGGGTGTACTCCTTGGTGCTCACTGCCCAACACTTATACCACCAAAAAGCGAGTATGAATGGACAAGTCAAGGTAAGCAGGATCCACTTTTCCTATTTATTTATTTATAGAAAGAGATAGTATATTAAGAATGAGAGGATCCTTCTGAAAGCTAGTTCATTCATGGGGTGATGGATATTGATAAAAAGAAAAGCAAAACGTACTTTCATATTATAATAACAAAAGTAAAATATAAAAGCACGTTAATCGTCGTTGATATGATTCGAGAGTTGTTCTTATTGGCGTCAACAAGAGTATGTTAGGTAAAAAGACCCTAACATATATATATATATATATTATAGCAAGATCTTGCCTTAAACCAAAGTAGAAAACTTGAACTTTAAAGTTCCACAACGCAAACAGCCATCTATGGACGATTTTTTGGTGTTTCTAAATGTTAAGTTTTTTTTTCTTTTTAAATCGGCTAGTACTCTATGTAGCAAGCAATTCGAAGCATCATTTGTTAGTGAAAAAACGAGTTCCATACCTGAACCATAACTATCTAGGTTATGGTATCAGATAGCAGTCGCAGTTTTAGATCCTACTTCGACAGGTTTAAGTCGGAGGCGAACTGGCCCGGAACCTGGAATCCCCGTGGTTCGATCCCAGTTCACCTGTTGAGAAACCGAACGGGAATTATCAACTGCTCGAAAGAGGTGGTTCCACGTTTTTCCCTTTGGTTCAAGAGGTCCCACCTTTGTTTCTTGAAAATTTTAATTGAAATATGAATCAAACTGGAAGGGGCCGAAAAACCAGAACCGGACCTGAAAGGGGAGCCAGTTTGGTTCCCATTCCATGGTTTGATGGAACTCAACTGCTGGTTTGAACTGATGATAACGAAATACCAAGAACCAGCCAGCTCTATTGAATAGTATCATATGGTACTATACATTAACATTTATTTGACAGGTCCATGATCCAAAATTTAGGAATAAAAGCATGTGTGTCAAAGCCCTGGGCTATAAGAACAACCCACGATTTGAAGCTGTATGGTATTTTTCAAACTTTCGCCACACCCCAGTAAATCTAAGACCATAATCGTGAGCTGTTATATTTAGGTATAATGCAAAGAATATGGTGAGATTCTCTCTCTCTCTCTCTCACACACACACACAATTGCAACACTCACCCATTTTTCTGCTTATTCCTGTTTACATGCACTGTTCTCTCTCTTCTAGTTTCCCTCCCTTCTCTCTCTCGTACCGCTAGCTAACGCGCTTGCTGGAGCTCGCCTCTCATCTTACCCATAGAAGACCCCTTCTTCTCTTTTTTTTATCATAAACCCTCTTCTTTTCGAATAAAGATGCACGAGCTATGTGTTCTTTTCCTCTTTTAAAAGAAGATGCTTCTTCAAGGGAGGTGGAGTGCATCTCAGTTAAAGAGGAAATGCAGACGTCTTAATGCACTTAAAATGCATTTTTATTCAAAAAGAGACGCATCGTGAGTGCATCTCTTGTGAAAGAAGAGATTAAGTAGCTTAATAAAGAGGTAATTTAGAGATTTTTGACTCAAAGGGTGCGCACTTAACAAAAAGGGTGTTTCTTCAATAATCCCGTTGGGTTCAACTCCGGCCTGGTTAACAAGGATTAGCTAGGAAGCTTGCATTGTTTGGGCTTAAATTTTTAGGTTCAAACCCAGGGTTGGAGTCTTCAAGAAAAAGGTATGTGAAGAGAAGGTGCGAGCATGGCTAGCTTTGATTCCACCACCTGCCACCAACCAGCACCACTACAGCCTCAGGTTTAACCATTCTAATCGCATAGACCCACCAAAATTTCAACTCGAATTCTTCGAACCGACCTTTCGGTTTATATGTCTACATGTATATATGTATTATTGTGACCAGGCCAAGTTATTTGGCAGCCAAGAACTGCAATCTAAGGGAACTGAAGGTTCAACTCTCACTGAGGTCACACTACATGACAATGCTAACTATCAGGGAGCCAGTAAGTTCAGCTGCAATGAGGTAAACAAAAGAGTAAAATCATGGAGTTCAAGTCCCTGATCAAGGTAGTCAATCAAAAAAACTCCTTTTCCATAGTGAAAGAATCATTAGCCATACCAACGATATGATATGAAGATTGTTTCACACACACACTCCAAAATTGTGATAACATCTAAGTGCTTCTCCAAGGCACTGTATAGCAGACAGCTATATCACGAAGTACAACTCGTGATCGAGTATAACACGGGTGCATCTGCACATCATCTTCGACGCCATGATGAGTTTCCTTGCTTCGCAAGCTCTTGAGGTTCAACCATCAAACGTACTATCTTTGGTGAAGTACATGATTCACAAGCTTTTCTGGCAATTCACCATGTGCCTGCAAAAAGCGATGCCTCGAACTTTGAGTACAAACATGTTAAATAGGTCTGTAAAGAAGATGAGCATCAGTGTCACAATTCTCTGAAAATCATGAAGAGAAAATTTACTTGGAAGTGTCTCATGTGCAAAATTGGCTCGCACCCCTGAGCTGCGACAGATTTTCCACTGGATGTTTTCCCATCGAATCGACTGGCTTCATGCAGTGAGAGTATATTTTCGTTGTCCGGAAGAAGATGGCACACTCTAAGAAGAGAGCTAAGAGAGTTCATCTGAATGCAACAGACATAAGCAAAGGTTCAGTACATGAAAATTTCGCAGCCACTAAGAAAAGTCCCTACAACAACAACAACAACTAAGCCTTTTCCCATACTAGACAGGGTCGGCTAAGAAAAGTCCCTAGTTAGAAAAAAGAAAGCATCCTTAGCAAGTTGAGGTATTGAAGGAGAAATCAAATAGGTGCCCTAAAGAGTTAGAAAACTGCGACAATTGCTATATGAACTCTAAATTTTAGGCCAGAAGCTTCAGGGGTCAACCTGGTCTAACTAAGTTGGTGTCGTCCATAAATGATTCTGAGCGACTATTCTCGAAAAAGAAATGAGTCACACGGGAGTCAATGAAGTAAGTTGGCTGAAAAATTACAGGTAGCAAATTTTTATGCAACTCTACAAGATCAATCATGACCATAGCAGTTCACAGAAATTCTGAGTAATTTAACATGTAAATGAAATAAAACCAGTGAATTTTATACTGGAAAGCATCACTCAGCAGGTTTAAACGTTGCAACATGCAGATCTCATCATGGTGAAGGTATTGTTCTCATACCAATTAAACAAACAACTAATGGTTTCATGAAACCTAAATCAAAGACTAGGTCGCCTGAATATGCATCCAGTAATATAGATTCTACTAGCTAGATGACAAGCACCGACCTTCATATACGGACAAGAAGCACAGCCACCATGAATAGAGCAACCTTCCCCAGCTGCCACCCCTGGAACAATGCCCAAACTAGTAATATCATTAGAACTGAAACCATTGGAAGGAGATGATGGTTCTGCGTGTGACACTGAGTCTGATGAAACAGGAAACACAATCTCCACATCAATCTTTGCCTTAATAGAGGACTCTTGAGAAGCCAACAGCCTGCGGACGGATGCAACAATTGCCGTAATCATCCCTGATTCAGTTCCCAAGACAAACTGAAGGTGATCATCCACATTCCTACGCAGAGCTTCTTTCACCCGTTCTGTTATAAAGTCCAATATGTTTTTTGTGGAGCCTACGACACCCATTCCTCTTCTGTTCGCTTCCATAGCTAGTGCAAACATTTCTCCTGGAACTTCAAAATGAGCCGCTAGAAACGCATCGCAGTAACCTTCTCTTATTCTCTCTACAACTTCGTTCCCAAACAGGTGATGCACAATGCAGGTTCCATCCTGAAACAATGAACACCAAATGAGAAATTAGAACTGGAAACATAACGAACAGAAGCATTTAGGAAGATCAAGTATCTCTAGAAATTACCAAACTAAATCATACATCAGAAAATGGTCTGTAAGATTTTACATTGAAAAAGAGAACAAGAAAGTGAGAACTGTTACTAATTGAAAATTACGTATCTATATCGGTGTCAACACCATTTCTTTGTCTAAAGTAAATATTGTGTTTCTCCCTTCCTTCCCCTCTAAAGCTACCAACTTAATCACCTTATGACTCTTCATGTTACCCTCACTTCTATCCAAGTATCAAGTGATCTTCCTTTTTCATGATTCATTCTACTTGGATCATGTCAGTGAGTGTTCCCTATGCTGTAAGTTTCTAGATATACCTAAATCCCTGTTATCGCTAGTTTCTTGTCTCATCAGCTTTATCACATATCATCTTTCCAATAATGATATTTTACCAGCTTTACAGAAACCCTACTATTTATCCTTCTTCAGGTACATACTCCTTTTATTAGACACTCCAAATACTGATTGTTTTTCTATAGCTGAATCATGGATTTTATCTTAACCTGATAGCATCTCCCACTAGCTTCCCCAACCGATTTGAACTTTTCAGAATTTGTCTCTATAGTAATTTTTAAACTATTCTCTCAGAGGTTCCCCTCCAAAATTCTAGTTGTCTGTCTTCAATTTTTTTTCAGTTTTATCCTTGGCAGCCAACAACCATGCCTGGATGCTCTTTTTTTCCTTCTGTACCAACAGAGATGACATATTGAGAAAATTTCTCCCAACCAACCACCTAAGAGATCCACAGTTGGTTTTTTGTTTACCTCCAATATTGACTGAATTTTAAGTTCTTAATATGGAGAGGACACAATGCTTTTCTTTTGTGCATCAGCTCATCCATCTTAATCAATCTTATCATTAGTAAAAGTCATCTCCCAACTGATGCAATGCTCATGGTTCTACCCATGGAAATGATGAAAGTCAGAAAAGAGTGAAAATGACAGACTTTATAGGGGAATGGGTCCAAAGAACCAGAAAAGACTCTCATAGGCAAGGGTCAGCTCACTTGACAATACCACTAACATAAAAATGAACTGTCTAGAGAAAAGTAACGCTGAAATATCATGCCAAAAGGACAGCCACTAACAGCCTGTAAGAAAAAAAAATTATTCCTTATGTGCAGAGAACCAATTCAAGAACCAATTCGTATTCATGCCCAATAGATCTACTATTGAAGCGATTCACCTAGTGAGAACATTTTAGAGCAAAAAAAGCAAAAAAGAACATGATATTTATTGATCTAGAAAAAGCTTACGATTGGGTGTCAAGAGAAGTTCTTTACAGAACCTTGAAAAAGATAGGTATCCCATTGACATATATAAATCTTATAAGAGACATATACGATGGTGCAAAAACTTGTTTGAGGACTCACAAATAAATGACGGACTCCTTTGAAGTTAATATTGGGTTATATCATGATCAACTTTAATAACAACAACAACTAAACCTTTTCCCATACTAGACGGGGTTGGCTACATGAATTCTTTGTTTCCATAGAGCCTATCATGTGCCATGTTAGCAGTTAACTCACAATAAGCTAGATCATTCTTTATTGTTTCTTTCCAACACTTTTGTGGTCGTCCTCAACCTCTTTTAATACTTTACAAATTTAGTTTTTCATACCTTCTTAGAGGTTCTTCTTTTGATCTTTTTCTATATGTCCAAACCATCTTAAACAATATTCTCTCATTTTATCCTCTATTGGTGTCACTCCTAATTTGTTTCTAATAACCTCATTATGTATGCGGTCTTTTCTTATATGACCACTCATCCATTTCAACATCTTCATTTCTGTCAGAGCCATCTTTTGTACATGTTGATTATTAATTGCCCAACACCTAAAACCATAAAACATGGCAGGTCTATTGCTGCTCTATAATATTTACCTTTTAACTTTAATGACATCTTCTTATCACAAAGAATACCTGCTCCTCTCCATTTTAGCCAACCAACATTAATTTTATACATAACATCTCCATCAATTCTTCCATCACTCTGAAAAATTGACCCTAGGTATTTAAAACTTTCCTTTTGAGGGATTCAATGTGTGTTAATTTTAATTTCTATGTCCTCTGAAGTAACCAAACGATCAAACTTACATTCCATATATTATGTTTTTGTTTTACTAAGTTGGAGGCCTTTGCTTTCTAATGTTTCTCTCCATAGTTCCAATTTTCTATTAACTTTTTCCTTAGACTCCTCCACTAACACAATGTCATCTGCAAATAACATACACCAAGTGCTTCATCTTGAATATGTTTTGTTAACTCATCAATCACCATTATAATTTATAAATAAGTATGGACTTAAAGTTGATCCTTGATATAACCTAATATTAACTTCAAAGAAGTCTGTCATTCCTTCATGAGTCCTCACACATGTTTTTACACCATCGTACATGTCTCTTATAAGGTTAATGCATGTCAATAGGATACCTCTTTTTTCTAAGATTTTCCAAAGAACCTCCCTCGGTATCCTATCGTAAGCTTTTTCTAGATTAATAAATATCATGTGAAGGTCTTTCTTTTCTGCACTAAAAATGTTTCATAAGACGTCTCAAAAGGTGAATCACTTCAATAGTAGATCTGCCTGGCATGAATCCAAATTGGTTCTCTGTTGTACTTGATACTTGTCTTAACCTACGTTCGATAATTCTTTCCCACAATTTCATAGTATGGCTCATTAACTTGATACCTCAATAATTCGCATAATTCTAAATGTCTTCCTCATTCTCATATATGGGTATATAAGTGTACTCGCTCTCCATTCCTCGGGCATCTTTTGGTTTCTCCATATTTCATTAAATAGTCTTGTGAGCCAAGTGATTCCTATTTCTCCTAGTATTTTCCAAACTATTATAGGAATATTGTATGGTCCTACCGATTTATCACCTTAATATGTTTAAGAGCTTCTTTGACTTCATTCTTTTGAATACGTCGGTAGAAATTGTGGTTTATATACTTTTCTGATTTGGCTAATTCTCCTAAGCTAATACTAACATCTTTATTTTTATTAAAAAGCTTATAAAAATAGTTTTTTCATCTATTTCTTATATCATTATTTGCCACTAGAATTTTTTCATCCTTGTCTTTGATGCATCTAACATAATTAAGATCTTTAGTTTTCTTATCTCTAGCCCTAGCTATCACCTCTTTTGAGTTGAGTTTTTTTATATAAATCCTCCAAAATTTTAGTTTTTGCTTCCCTGATGACCTTTTTCGCTTCCTTCTTTGCTTTCTTATAAGCATCTAAAGTTTCACTAGTTTTCTTAGCATAATGTAATTTGTAACGTACCCTCTTTGCCTTGATTTTATTTTGCACTACTTCACTCCACCACCAGGCTTTTTTTTGTGCTGATACACCTCCCTTAAATACACCTAACACATCTTTCACCACTTTCCTCATATGTATAGTCATATTGTTCCACATATCACAAGGTGTACCAACATAATTTCAAACATCTCCTTGAAGGACTTTCTGTTTAAATATATCTTCTTTCTCGCTTTTAAGGTTCCACCCTTTAGTCCGAATAGCTTGATGCAGTCTTTTCTTCTTTGTTCATTTTTTAATTTGTAAATCCATAACTAAAAGTCGATGTTGGGTGGTTAAGCTTTCTCCTGGAATTACCTTGCAATCTTTACAACACGCATCTTTTTTCTACAAATAAAGTAATCAATTTGTGTTTGTGATAAGCCACCCTTATAAGTAATTAAATGTTCATATTTATTTATATTGGTCATTGATGAGTTAACAAAACATATTCAAGATGAAATACATTGGTGTATGTTAATTGCAGATGATATTGTGTTAGTTGATGAATAAGAAAAAAGTTAATAGGAAATTTGAATTATAGAGAGAAACTTTAGAAAGTAAAGACTTCTGACTTAGTAAAATAAAGAGATAATATATGGAATATAAGTTTGATCATTTGGATATTTCAGAGGACATAGAAATTAAGATTGGCACACATTGCATCTCTGACAAGGAAAGTTTTAAATACCTAGGGTAAATTTTTCGTTATGCATAGAATTAATGCTGATTGGTTAACATGGAGAGGGGTATTTTGTATGTTAAGAAGATATCATTAAAGTTAAAAGGTAAATATTATAGAGTAACAATTAGACCTACTATGTTTTATAGTTTTGAGTGTTGGGCAGTTACTCATCAACATGAGCAAAAGATGTCTATAGCATAAACGAAGATGTATGACACATGGTAGGGCTATGTGGAAAACAAAGAATCCATGTAACTGACCCATCTAGTATGGGAAAAGGCGTAGTTGTAGTTGTAGTAGTATGTGGAGAGATAGCCCAAAAAAACTATTACTTAAGCGCAGAGGCAGCACACACAAAAACTATTCCTTAAGTGCAGTGACAGCTCACTTGATAGTAACGTAGCCGATGTAACAGTGAGTGTATGGAGTTCCTATCATGCTTAGGATGTATCTGAGCAATTTCTTCGTTTGTCATGGAAGCCATCTGGCGGAACAATTCTTCTATGTTTGCACCCATGTAAGAGTCAGGACCATACCAAAGGTTTAGATCAGGAATCTGGGCAAATGCCTGAAAGTGAAGAGAAGACATAAATTAGGTTATGTTTCCAGGAAAAAAATATTCCTGAACTGATCAGAAAACGGAAACTCAAAGAAATAAATCAAGTTAGTTTCCAAGAAAGAAATCATTCCCGAACCAATCAGAAAATGGAAAATCAAGGGCCACTCTTGTAAAATATGACTTTGAGAGCTTTACTTAGAAGGATGTAGAAAAGCTACCAACCTGCAGCACCGTTTGTATGACATTGGAAGAAGTGCATGTAATTGTTGGTATAATTTCGTGAGCATATGCCTTTGTATGCAATGCTGTATTTATGTAAACCACATGCAGTGAAGGAGATGATTTAGAAGCTTCCTCCAAAAAATGCATATATTCAGGTTTAGCAGCAGCATCAGCCAAGGAGCAACCTATCCTTTCATTTGACATTCTGTATACACCAACCTGCATGGAAGTAGCCACCGTCTTAGAAAAGTTTCTTTTCCTATTCAACGAGAGGCAAAGAAATGCAAATCCTCAACAAGTAACTAAATGAGAAAATTACATATTGAGTGCATTAAACAAAAAATGATAGTTGGCAAGCCCTAGAATTGGAGCTGGATTATTCAGGCATTGAATCATGAGTGACTGGTTTGAGCTAGGCTGGGCTGGGGCAAAATTGATTTTTTTTAAACAAAAGAATCAAAATATTGCATCTAATACTGATTTTTCTATAAAACATACAGAAATCTTCAAATCACAAGTAATAAAAGGTACCAATCACTAAAAATTGAATATGAACTTAACTAGTATGACTAAAATCGAATAATGCATGATGAAAGAGGATATCAAAACTCAGCAATCTCAGTGACTAGCTGATCCAGAGCGAATCCTGACTTAAATAGGGAACAGGTGGACAGTTGACCCGTTTACAACCAACCTGAGTTGACCTGGATGATTCCCCAGTTTGCAATCTATGGATCAAATAAATGGCTTTGATAAACATAGTGCATGATAAATAAGGACACGGCTAAAGCGTATCTTAATCAAGAAACTATCAAAATTGCTTACAGAACCCACTCTTCCTCTCAATTTGCAACAATGACAAAGTAGCTGTGCAGAGTAATACATTCTAAAAAACTTGAGAAAGAAAAGAAGGCTGCAACCACACCCAAAATTTGTTTTACTTGACACTTTCTTTATGTTACATCAGAATGCCATTTCATAATCTGTCAATGGCACAAGAGTAACATTAACGACCTGGTATTTTTCATGATAAAAGAATTACACCACCACGGCGTGGGCAGCAAGTTGGGGTCATAAGACATTTCATGCAATTTGTCAAAAAATTTGACTGCTTTCTGTTAGGATATAGACTGATCTTGGTTTTGACATGGTTTACACTTTACTGGTTCCCGGAAGAGTCAATATATCCATCTATGCAACCTTCTCTGACCCTGCATTTTTACTCGTTTTCTGTTCCTAGACAATCAGTAGAGACCTCCCTGATATATGTAGTCGCACTTTTTAGCTTTGATAAGTTATCAAATGAGAGCAGAACGCCTATGAAATCAAACCAAAAGAAAAGGGTGGAAAGAGAAACTAAGAATAATACAAAGAAGAATGAACCAGAAAATAGTGAGAATTTGAGTTAACAATGACATACCTTTTCAAAACCAGCTTCATCAAGGATTGCACGAACATTTTCAGACATGAAATCGACACCAAGAACAGTGATAAAATGGCATCCACCTTTTGCCATCTTGACAGCAGTATCTGCCATAACCAACGAGTCAGAGATGTGGATGTGTGGCCATTTCTTCTGTGCAGCAGTTAAAACACCTTGCACTTCTGGATCCATGTAAAAGTGTGCAACAATTCCAATTTTCTTCTCTGTAAGTACACTGACAAGCTCATCCACCATTGATTCATCAGGAGACAAGAATTTCACCTGTCATTCCATTATGAACTATGAACGGACTTAGGTTTTGAGTGCATGAAAATCTGACTCAAACATATACTTATCCTCCCTAACCTCTCAATCGAACTACTGTAAATGTAGTCTGTACTTATATTGAACGGCAAGGCCATGATCAAAGCAAATTATAATAGATTCAGCATAGAGTTTGTGGCATAACCATTTCGGCAGAAGATTGCTGATATGAGTTAGTCGGAGAAAGGGTGCAATATACATGAGAAACATGCTCTTTAACTATGAAATCAACAGAGAACCGTAATGGAAATATCCTAAGGATTTGCAATATATATTTTGGAGCATTAAGTGATTGTCAGGAGATACAAAGTGCCCCCGGGCCCTGAGTAAATATATTCAATTTCAGCAAAACCTTCTCCTGATCAGACCAGTCACACGTTATGTGAGTCTATCTGCAGAACAGAGAGGTTGAAGTGTTAAGACATGTCAACTGCAATGATTATTCATCCACCATATGACAAACAACTACATGCCCCGACATCAACCAACCTTGGAAAAGGATATGGGGAAAGTGACAACAACTCCAAAATTTGTTAGATATGACATAAAGAGGCCAGGACATAACAACTCAGTTATCAGAAACTCACTTAAGCACCCACCTACTCAATGTTTGGAGCTCAAGGCCCCTTTAAGAATTTAATTAGGTATGTAGGAACTACCCTTTATTTTCCTTTTAAGAATTATATGTAATTTTGTATCTCTTGGGTTGCAGTGAAGGCACCAACCAGTGCTTCAGGTTTTTCAAGGCCTTGTGCTGAGGGGGGCTCCTAGAACTTTTGATGACATAGATTGATAAAATCTTTCTACCCCTTCAGAAATCAAAGATTTTGGAGAAGTACTAAAGGGCACCATCTGATCATATATCTACAAAGCCAGATGTCATGCTCCATTTAAGAGCTGGGATGTTGATTATGACCACCACGATGATATGCTTCTTAAACAAAGAACCTTCGATGGTTTCAACTAAGTGGTCATTGGCATCATGTCTAGGCTGATTGTTTCCGCCTCAGGCATAACTTTCCACTCCACAGATTTACCCAAACTATATTCTGCACCTTAACCATGTTTTTCCCAAATTAATTGGAGTTGGCCACAGGGTAGAAGGCTTCCTGTGAGGTCATCTGTCCTATTACTTTTCTTGGCAGAAGAAGGCGTCTAACTTCGGAGTTTTGATGGATCCGATATGTAGCGCTGAAAAAATCTCATATTTGGACAAAAGAATCTGGCAAAGTTCGGTGTTGGCTGTCAGCTACCCGACAAGACCCTCCTCCTTCAATAGGGGCTGGGAACCGCTATGTGAAAATGAATCGCCACAATATGCCGAGTTTATTCTAATCCATTTAATAGTCTTAAAAGGTCTTCAAAGATTCTAGCATGTCAGATTAAAATAAAAAAGGCACATGACAAGAAATGCTTTTGTTAACAGAAAATAATTAAAAAAGCCACCAACTTTAGGAAGGAATCACAAGCAGTGACCCTCTTCCTCCATTCTTTAGTTACAAATCTACCCCACATGATGAAGCAAGCATGGGCAGATATGAGAAGCACAATGGAACTTAAAATTACTAAAACAATTCCAGTTTCAATACATCCAAAATCAAACGAGGCAGATCATCAAAAACGTTCCAAAATTTTTTGGTTAGCATCTTCTTGGATGACTTCCTCCCAACAAAACAGGAACATACTTCATATAGAATAAAAACAAAAGTTCAAATGGCGCCAATTGCAAGCAACTAATCCATCAAGCACAAAAACCTTTCAAGACAACCAAAGAAGGTCGAATTCCAGATTCAATTATTTCAAAAGGATACTACAGACAAGAACATGAATTACAACCATTCGAATTCAACGAGATTGCAGGTCCATGAACTAGAAGCACACCTGAGCCTCGGCATAGCTCCCTTTGGCATGAATCCCATCTGAATTCACCACCAAAGACGGGAAAGTCTCGACGGGGGCCCGCCCTTCCTTAGCCATCAAAATCGCCTTCGTCTTCTTCTGCATGCTAATCAAAACGTTATACCATGTATTAACCCTCGAGTTCGTGCCACCGGGCAATCCTATATTCAACGATCCAAGATCTTCCGTTCTCAACCGAAGAACTTCCTCAGGAAAAGCACCGTCGAGAATATGAATCAAACAAGCACAAAACCCCTTTGTGATCTCGGAATCACTATCAGCCGAAAACCTCATTCTTCCTCCACGGTCCATCCTGGCACTCAACCAAACCTGAGCCGTACATCCCATGACTCTGTTCGATGGGATGCGATCAGCATCAGGAAGCGGGGGAAGAAACGAAGTGTAATGCAAAAGCCTCTTAACACGATCAAGAGGCTCAATCAACGATTCAAATACGGATACTAACGCTTGTAATTTGCAGAGAGGCAAATCATCGGCATCTAAGCAATCCGGAATTCTTAGGGGCCTCTCCGCTAAGGCTGAACAAGAAAGATTCGAGGTTCTCCTTTGGTTGGTTACGCTAGTTTCTTCTACCAACTTGCATAAACCACGTTTTGAGCCCTTGAGCGGAAACCCCACATGAGAAATTTGTGAAAAATAAGAGATATTCGGATTCAGATGATGATTTCCGGCGTTATACGAAATGGGTTTCGGCAATCCCGCGAAATACGATCCTCTCGTGGCCAAAGCAGCATGCTCCATCGATTTTTCTCCTCAAAACGCCAACTATTCCTCTTCAAATCTATCCTTCGACCCTGTGGAGACAAACCAACGTCAACAAATGGATTATTTTAGTGTTTCATTGATGGTCAAATGACCATGCATGACTCTGATAGAACAGACCTGCAAAAACAAATCCAGATGGCGCTCTTCTGGCTCCGCAAATGTGTGCGTTCTCTCTCAAGAAACCGTGTATGATTAAAAGTGCTGATGATCTGTGACGTATGTGGTTACGCATAAAACGGCAAATCTGTGAGAGGAAACAGAGAGCAAAATGCGGGCGTTACTCTCTATGCAATAACGGAACCGACATAATAATTGTATTTACAGTAACCGTACAGTGTATTGGCACATCTAATGATAAGAATCAGTAAACAAAGAGACACCGAGTTATCTCTTCCTCTTTTGTCTAAGAGGAAAAGGACATCATCTTTTGAAGTATACTCTTTCCTTGGTCAAAGAACGGTAGCGGTTACATATGATTATCATATTAAATAGTATCGCCGCGTCCGGATGCACACACTAGTGAATTATTGAGCTGCTATGTTGAAATCGTTGGATTTTCTTGTTGACAATAGAGTGGCAATATATATTTTTACCACCATTCATCTTTTCCTCTTGAAGACGAGCTTACACATCAAGAACATAGTTGAGGAACATCACTTTCACCGGAAAAGGGCTCAGCCCAAAAGAAATGCGGGCGTCATCACATCCGGTCACTAATAATTTAGTGACGAACCTACGTTCAGGCGAGGTGGGGCAGCCAGCCGTGTTGAAATTTGAAAAATATAATGTACAAAACTGTTGCCTATTGTTGAATCTGTGAGCTACAGAGTTCACCTGCCGCCCCACTAAAAGATTCCTAGATCCACCATTGACGAGATGTGAAGCGTGCAGAAAAAATTTGTTGCAAAAATCACTGAAGTGTAAAAATTTGTTAGCGGCCACATTATTTCCATTAAGAGTGCACGAAGACATGGATTCATAGGATATGTCTGTATATATTAATCACTGCAAAAAGGATCGAAATTCCAACACTTGCTTTTGTTTTGATAGTGGATTTCTCGATTCACTCATACATGGGGAGAGTAGGAGAATTAGAACAAATGACAGTTACTTGCAGGGTTGTTTTTGAAAGTCAATTTGCATATGTACCCTGTAAACTCTCTCTCACACACACACTATACGTACCTACACACACATATATAGGCTTGCTCGTGTAGCAGAGAGGGTGCAAACAAGAGCAATGGCAGCAGCCCTAGCCTAGAGTGACCTTGGTGGGTGGGGTTTAAGATAACTTTAATAATATGAGGCACAATGTCCCCACTCTGCCTTTTCTCTAAAACAATCTCTCACCACAAAACAGTCTTCATGGTCCAGCTTAGTTTGAATCTAGGCTCAACCTCAAACCAGACCAAACATTATCGATTGTCAATGTTGAGGAACTAAATCAAACTATTATAAGCCACAAAACTGAACCAAACCAAACCACTACGTGATTTCTTTTTGGTTTGGTTCTAAATCATGGTTCATTACGTTTTAACATACCGGTTTATGACCGTTATAGTGTATAATAATATATCATCAGTGACATTAGAAAAACTTGGTTTAGAAAATATATTGTCCACTTCAAAAGTACCACCATACAAACCAGAACCCAAAAGGAAAAAGAAAAAGAAAAACCCACTATTTTGGATTGGTTTGGTTTGCTCCTGATATCTGCTGGCTTGGAAACCACCATATATTTCATTTATTTCAACTAGCAACCCTTGTTAGTAAGCAATTTTGCATATAATCGAACATTTGTAGTAAAAAAAACTGCACCATTAGGATTCTTAAACGAGAGGAGCTGCTGGTTATCCACTAGGCTTCGAAACAATGTTGGTAGAAGATTTTGATCAATTATTGGAAAATGCCACATTAACAAACAAACTACATGTAATAAAAAGAAATTTAAGTAAATATTATAGATTAAAACTATATACACAGAACAATAGCTCACTTGGCTAGGGAGTCAAGTCACAAGTTAAAAGGTCATGAGGTCGATACCTGGGGCTTGTACTGGCTTCGGCTTCTCCATTGCCCAAAGAGAAAATGATTTTTAAGAGACTTTTTGTCTTTGTATTTTTGTTGGATCGTAGCAAGTGGGTTGAAGGGAAAAGGGAAAAAACAACAAGGACCACCCAATTTTGGTGTGCACATTTATTCCCTTTTTGGAAAAAGGAAGATAAAGAAAAGGGGAAAAGGGACCTTCCCTTTTCAAATATTTGGTCTACAACGACCCACCAGTCTACACTGTGCACCTTACATTATGTATACATTATTAGAAGAATATACATATGACGCCATCTTTTATGCAGCACCAAATGGAGATGCATCTCCCCAAGTCGTAGCCGCCCACCATAACATTTCTCGAGATGTGCTTGATGCCCATGTCAAGAAATGCACATCATCGCTATACGTAAATGATTTGAATGACACATGAAGCCCTCATTTATGCAGCAGCAATACACGATGGATATGCATCTCTCAACTGGTGGCCATGCATCATAACATTTTCTTGAGATAACATCATGCCCACATCGTGAAATACCATAAGGCCTCGTCTTGTTATGTTGGGAGAGCACCTCTATTATGCAGCAGCGCTACATATTAGTTAGCTGGATGATATATATATATATATATATATATATATATATATATATATATATATATATATATATATATATATATATATATATATATATATATATATATATATATTCATGTCCATCAATTACTTATATATATATATACTTGATTTCATGATTTGATTGAACATATAGAAAATGACCATGGGATATGGAAATTCTGATGCACGAACGCCAACTCAATCATAACTCTCACATATGAGAAGTATCATTTTAGACTCTGCGTTGTTGAATTCTCAAACCAGATGGACAGTGATAACGTCGATCATGTGACTTCAGTTCTCATTCAAACGACAGAACTGCACTATGTTTTTGATCTTCCAAACAAAACGATTGGAGTTTTACAATGTTTCGTAAAGCAAATATCATGAACTAAAATTTCTTATGAACTTGCAACCTGTGAATCCAAAGCAGGGGAAAGTTTTCTGCGATTCGTGACTTCCCCAGGGAAAAAAATCCAGTCCACGGAAAACATTTCTCAGGTCCACCGTCCACACAAAGACCCAAGCAAAGAGCGGGGAATCAAGAGAAAGAAAGTTTCAGTGGACGTACCTCGGTCTGAAGTCTGTATTTCCTTGGAAAACTCGACTTTCTCCCAAACAAGGGACTGGAAAAGTTCCGTCTTGCATTCACCACCC